>JAVSBS010017277.1:5909-30962 GCA_033124195.1 Coracias cyanogaster | reverse complement strand
CCGTGCGTGCCGTGGCCGGGGCCTGCGCGGCGAATGCGCTGGCGGTGGCCATTCCCTGCCACCCTCAAGCAGAGCCAAACCGCCCGCTCAGACTCAGCTGTGGGATGTAGGAGCACAAATATCCCTGAGGAACTCAAAAGGAAACCAGAGCACCGTTATCCTCCAACGGTGAATTAGAGCACAGTGAACACCCCTGCCTGGACCCTATTCCCAGCATGACTTAGTTGTTCATCCTCACCTTTCCCTGACTGTTCTTCAAATTAATTTTTGAGAAGGAAAGACACCTTAATCCCTGCTGATCCTTCAGGATATGTGCAATAACAAACAAGGATATATATTTTTTTTAATGCCATTACACTTGCTAGTCACAGAGAAGAAAAGGGCACAACCAGCCCTTGCTTAGCAGCTGCAGTGAAGGTCAGCTAAAGACTTTTTCCATGCACCATCTACCATGCAACCATTCTTCAAAGGTTGAGCAGTTCCATTTCTCCACCAAGCTCGCTATCAAGCCCAGAACTTCCTAATTTTATCTTCCCTGGCCAAGGCACTTTGTTTGCTCTCACCAGGAGAAGCTATGCTGTCCTTGGTTTTTCCATCCTTGCTCCCCTCCTCTAAGGACTCATGGGTGTCAGCCCAGGGAGGGCACATGCCTCCTGCTCCTCACTTCATCACCTCCCTGGCTGTTCCCCAGCTTGATGTTCTTAAAGGCAGGATGGATTAGCAGGAAAAAAAATATTATCCCCGCCTCCAAAAAACAACCCCAATCCAAGAACCTAATGGAAATTGTGCTATTGAAATTCAGTGCAAGGTGGACCTGCAGCTTCTGTAGACCACACTGAAAATCTCAGTCTATACAGTATTAGCCAGAAGTCATTAATCTAAGCCACATTTATGCCAGTAATAATTTTTAACACCTGAAGTGAAGCTCTTGAATGGGCCCCAAAGCACTTTACCACCCATCAGGATACATAATATTGTGGGCATCCACACTTCCAGTGTCTGAAAAATTACTAACTTAAACAACAAACCTCAAAACAATTCTCTCTCCCATCATTTTTCAAGGTCTTTTAATTAAATCCTTATCCCCGAGAAAATCCACGCTATTTAAACTTGTAATTGAGGGGAAGGCTGAAGCTACAGCTCTGCGAAGCTACTAATGTTCTCCGTGGCCTCCCTGCATTTGGAGCCAGCTGCTCTCCCCGGCCACCCCACACAGCCCATCGGGGGAAGCGGGCAACACCAGCATACACTGGTCAAAAGGCAAAGCCAAGCATTAAAGAACAGTATGGCTGGATTCCAGTAAATGATAAAGTTTAAATATTTATTTTCTCAACTATATACAGTCAGTTTTATAAGTGTGTTAAAGTCCCATTATGCACAAGACATTTTATACGTCTGCTCTAAACGTTGCATCTCAGTTTTTCAGTGTGATCTTTGAGCTTTTCCAGCTGTCATTTGGGAAGTTTTTTAAAATTTTTTAAGTGAAGCAATCACTTTGGCACCAGAAGCAGAAACTTTCAGAAAAAGAAAAAAAATCAGGAAAACCCCACTAGGTATCACAAGACTCCTCATACAAAACCCACCAAGCTGGCAACCCGTGATGCTGTATCTCAACTGCAAACGTAATACTGCATACTTAGCACATGGATAATGAGGACTCCAAGGCAACCCAGAGTCTCCAAGCCACCCATCAGCCTGTGGTGCCAGGTGCCCGAGCAGAGCTGGGTACACAGCATGGGACTGGAAGGAGCTCAGGGAGACATCTGGAAAACCTACCTCAGTTCTGAACGGCTCTGCTGCATTCAATTGCTAGTGAAAGGTTCTGCCTTGACATCTCCAGAAGTCAAAGCCAACCCTTGGAGAACACTTGCAGTAAAGAGCAGCAGATGGGTTCCCACACCACGCCCAGCCTGTTCCTACCTCTGAGGGCCTGGAAAGACCATACATTCACCAGCCAACCAGAAAACTATTCCTGCAGTATCCTCCTCAGGATAAGATCTGTACCTACAGCACTTCGTATACTCCAGATGGGTCAGCACCGAGGTCTACCTCTTCACAGACCTCTACGCGTTTTCCAGTGGAGCTGCAGAGGATGCTGTAGCGAAAATTCATGTATTGCTGAAAACAGATTTGTTTTTCCAGCTACCTTTCGCTCAACCCATAGAAACAATCAGGAAACCCCCAAAGATCTCAAGGGACCAGAAGCTGAAAAGGCTTTAGCAGAGCAGTTTATTCAACCACAATTGCACATCCCCAGCACTGTCCAGCACAATGTGCTGTCCATGAGGCAAGAGGAGCTGCCTCCAAAATCAGGCTTAAGAGGTCAAAGCCTTCCCATTTTACTACCTACCACTGTCTCAGGGTACACCTGTAGCTTAGTCACACTTCACAACACGAGTATGCCTTCAGCACCTTCACTGAACACGTTCCTAGAACTCAGAGTCAAGAAAATCCCTTTTCTGCAACTTTTTGCCTTACTATACCCTTTCAAAGTGGAAAAAATTCCTCATCAGCATCCTGAGACACATTCATTGTGCACAGCTGACCTGTTGTATTAATGCAATAGCTGAGACATTTGGGTGGCTGGAGAAGGGGTCACCATCCCGTAACGGTGGAGAACCATTCTTCTATATTCGGTTTCATAACAGCTAAAGGGCATCCAAAGACCTTCAGGACTTAATGACACAGCACTTAGTCATACTATAGTTTATGTGCAATTATTGCCAAAGATCTGAGGTCATAAGGTGAAGAATGAATAAGCACTTATGTTCCCAGCTCATTCCAGGTGCCCTCTGCAATTTTCACATCATTTACTACGTAACCCACCAGTCTCGCTATTTGTATCCACGTGTCACAATCCCAGTGGAGCAGGTTTGCTGGGAAGAAAAGCCTTCCTATAGGAACAAGCAACATAAAACAAACTTGTCATCTCATCCCACTGCAAGCAATGTCAATAAAGGGAATAAGGATTATTTCAAGAGTAGCATCTCCTCGAAGAGTATCTCAAGTCCCACAGAAAGGCGGGAAGAATAATTTTCAGAAAAAAAGGGAATCAATGCACTGCAGTTAGCCTGCCCATAATTAACTAATCAGCTTATATTGCCGCCTTCTCCTGCAGACAGATCTCTAACGGCATCCAGGCCGGCTAGAGCGGCTCTGTTGCACCCATCCTCCTGTGCTGACTCTGAGTCTAAGTGAGCAACTGAACCCAAGTGTCCTGGCCTCTGCTCCAGCCCCACGGCTCTACATGGAAGCACTGTGCTCAGGCACCTGTAAGAGCTTTCCTGGAGCTCCCTGCCTCCTTAACTACCCATCTCACTTTAGATCTTAACCAGAAGGATAGTTTCATACATTTCAAAGCCAAAGGAGATCATTGTGAACGGATGCAAAGCAATGAATAACTGGAATCATATTAAATAGATGGAGAACAGGGAATTCATCTTGCTGATGTAAAGGCAGCATATAAAAAAAAATGAGAGATTAAATAAATTTAAAAAAAAAAAGAAAGAAGAGTTAGATCCTGAGCTCAACCACACCAAAGTAAATTCAGAGGTCTACCTAAGAGTTGCCCCAGGTTTCCATCACCATCTCCAAAAGCAGAATACAACTCCAAGCACGGGCAGCTCCAGCTCCTGTACCCAGTTGGGCTTCTCTCACCCACACAGCCTCGGCCAAGGTTAGTGCCAGGTAAATCAGATACAAGATGGATCTAAAACTCCCACCTTTAATGAAAAAAAGGTTCACTTACACCACTAGAGAACCTATTCCTTAACATCCTCACCTCTTGTTTTAAGCCAGAAAGTCACCAGCATCTGTGTTGAGGAGGTTACAAGAGAGAATTTTATAAGGTGCTTTCAGGTAGTCAGATGACAAGTATGAAGTTATCACCACATTTTCCCCACTTAAAATCAATATATCCTGCACAAACACCATTAGGCAGAGCACTGCCCTGTCTCACTGCATTACCTTCTCAAACGGGAAAGGAACATTCTGCAGGGCTGCCCGAATGAAAAACCCCATTCCTGGGAGGAGATGGAAGAGAGGCTATTGCGTATTTTTAAGGGAAAAGGCGATAGCCAACAGAAGCCCAAAAAGCCCTCGAGCTGTGAGAGGTCAGACCAGGGTGCGCTCACAGGGATCAGGGACAGGAAGAGCCAACTGTGACCCAGCAGCAGCACCGCACTTTAATCTCGACCCAGGAAAAACCCGGCCAAGGTCCCTCCAGGAGGGAGCTGAGCCTCTGCAGACAGAGCTACTGCCAGGGCAACGTGCTGGGTGCTTTACTGCCCTGCGTGAAAGCCAGCAAGGACAACACAGACAGACCCTTTCCCTTCCACCTTCATCAGCTTTTGCTTCTTTAAATGCTTTTCCAAGATAATTTGTTCTTAGTGCTAAACACACACTCCATCATTTCCTTTGGAGGACCAAACTCTGACCAGCCAGGCAGAGCCAAACCCTCAGGGACAAAATGCCCCTTTCACTGCGTTTGGGGTTTCTCGCTCTCCAGACGTTGAAATGGATGTCTTGTTCCTTACACTAGGAATTAAATACTAAGGGGTAAACGCTCCTGTGTGGAGATTTATAAGAGACAGGCAAACGCAGATGAGAACTGGAAGCTGCCTCATGGACTGATGTATTTGTACAGAGCCTGGAGTCTCCAGGTCATGCCTGGGGGATTTCAACAATTTCTACTCCTTATCTAAACACTTTTCATCACTGTTGACCTCCTAAGCTGCAGCCCTCAGATAACTGACTAAAACAAGATGGTAGAGGTTAAATAAAATATAGACAAAAAATGAGAATATAAAGCTCCAGTTGCCATTGCTCAAGCATCCTTCGAATGGACTTAATACAGCCCCTTAAATTCTTCAGCATCCCAGCAGCCCAATAAAACAAAATGGTACATTGGGACAAAGAGGAAAGGCATTTGAAGGAGGAGATTCAAGGAATATGAGCTGCAGAACTGAAGATAGAAAAGTCTGTTCCCTACAAAGGGGCACAATACAGAAAAAAAAAAAAACAACCAGGCCAGCTCCAAAAGGGGTCAGATACTCATCTGGTGCACATCAGCTCCTTCCGATAGCTGCAACAGAACTGTGTCAATTCACATTGCTCTAGATAGCTGACTATTTCACCAATGACTCATGTCATCCCCTTATGGGTTTGTTGGTTTTTTTTTAAGGCCCAAATAGTCCCAACTGTGAACAAAGGAAACCATTATGCAGAGTCAGATTTGAAAGATCGCATGCATAATCCCAAAAGGCAGAGAAAGAAACCCAGAACTGATATCGGAGCAGCTCTGCAAGACTACATTAAATTCATAGAATCAAATCATCTTTGTTCCTCTGAGCATAATCTTTTTTTTTTTAAATAATCAATCATTTGGGTTTCTAACAAAGCAGTGGTGTTAGTGGCTAACAGCAAGCAAAGAGCAGGGCTTTCCTCCGCAGAATAGAATTAAACCACGCAGACAAAAAAAAACTCTGCTGCAAATGCCATGCAAAAAACTTAACGACACAGAAAAAGTGGCAAACTTCTAGGACTTCGGGGGAAATCCCAGCCTCATTCAAGAGCAGCAAATATCCCATTCATCTGAAGGACTGAAGATTTCAGATTCTCTCCCAGTAGCAGGGGAAAGAAAAATCCAGTAGTACAGGGCTGGCTGCACGAGCACAGGGATTGCTCAGTGGAGGAAAATGGGTGCTAAAGGGTCAGAGAGGAGGACAGGCTTTCCCCTGACACCAGAGCAGCTCTGGCCAGGGCGATTCCTGCCCCACGCCAGCCTGGGAGCCCAGGCATGAGTCTCCACAAGCCAGAGACATCCCTCACTGGGGAGTTAGTGACACCCCGCTGCTGCATGCTGAGAGCACATGGAGGAGAGAGCCCTAAGGAGGAGATGCTGTGCCTTCCAAGAAGCTGCTGAGCCCCATTTGCACAAATCTGCAGAAAAAAAAGTGATGAACAAAATCCCGAGCACAAGGAAAGGGCAGGGGTGTGTTCCCTAGAAGGGCAGGTTGAGGGTGCAAAGCCAACGCAGAGCACCCCTTTCCCCGTTCACGGGCAGCTTGTCCCTGCAGGGATCAGTGGGATTTCCACTGGGTTTCACCAGTTGTTCCCAAGAACGGGGCCATGGCATGACATCTTCTACCACCCTCTCACTGAAGGAAAACCATTGCATCAGCTCGAGAGAAAAGCATGAAGCCTTTTAAGGCAGAGCCCACGCCAAGCCCTGCCAAACCCCCAGCCCACGTCAGCGCGACTGTTCAGCGTCCAAGGAGTTTTTATGGGCCCGTCCTGACAGCAAGGTCAAGAGAAGTAGGTGAATCACTAGCTTCAGTCGCCGTCCTTGCCTCTGCTCACACACCCAGGCTGCAGCAGAGATGCCTCACATACCACCCTGCCCACAGCCCCACACTGCTCCCATCCCAGCCAGCCCCATTCCCCCACCAGCCGGGATCCACGAGGAGCTTTCCAGTCCCCCACCAGCCGGATCAAGTCCTTCTGGGTCACTGTGACATTTTGGGAAGTTTTCCAGCAGAAGTTTGATTACTGGCAGGAGTCTTGCCCTTTAAAGAAAAATGAAGGGTGAACGGCGTCTAAAAGTTTCGCTTATTAAAACGACAAACTCTCACAACTCAGCAGATCTGCGGAAGGCAACGGGGATGGAGAATGAATGAACTGAGAGGTCTTAAAGAGAGCTCAGTTTTAGGAGCCGTTTCTGAAAGCCAGCCACAACGGGATGGAAGTTATGTGCACATTAACTGGCACTCTCTCCCTCTCCTCCCTCCCACCTCAAGGCTCTGGCTCCTTTATTAAAGAAAACCTCAGTTTGAAATCTCTGCAAGGCCCCTGATTGCCTCAGCCCCAAGGAGATGTACCAGCAAGAGCCAGAAATCATATCCAAGGAGTCTGTCATTCTTCCTGGGCAAAAATTTGACGCAGTCTTATGGAAAGCAGCTCTGCAGGTAGAACATTGAGGTTTTCCAGGCTGAGGTGTGCGGGGAAAAAAAACCTCTGATGTGAGAAGTGTTCCCTCTGCCTATGGCACCTCCTGCTTTTCTGCAGGAGGTGATGAAGAACCAGCTACTATCTCTGCAGACATCTGACCACATGGCCCAGTCTGGTGACAGGGAGGACTTGAAGTCCACAGGCAGCATCCTGAGCCATCTTGACACAAGATAGAGCTCACAGCTCAAGCCCAGGACCACGTCTGGAGAGTGCTACAGGAACTGCAGACACATCAGCATCACTTGGGGACCTTTAAGTCACATCACATTGCACAGTCAAGGCAACCCAACCAAACTACAGGTTTCACCTGAGGTTAATGACTTCACTCTAAGCAAAGTGTGATTTTCTGCTTCTACACATGAGCTTTATCTTCTGGCTGGTCCACACAGGCTATCTGCTGCCCTGGGACTCACACCTAAGCCAGCTACAGCCAAGGCGGGGGCTCCTGCAGCTCTCAAACAGGTGCATTCAAAGGGGGAAAAGGAAAGTTCAACCTTTGTCTTTGCTCTAAGGAGTGCCTGCGTTTCCAGATGATCTGGCATTTGGACAGCATTTTCAAAGCACTTTGTAATGATCAACCACTTAAAGCTCTGCAAGACTTAATTAGGGCCTGATCTTGCAACACATCAAAGCCAACAGAAGGTTTGCAACCAGTTTTAATGGGGTGCAGAATAGTTCCTCCTGCAAGGAAGAAAGCAGCTGGCATGTTCACCTCCCAGACAGAGGGAAATAATAGATGGAGACCTGACATAACAGCCTCTGTGTCAGAGCAAATGTGAGCATCCTCCCTCAGCCACTGCCAGCTGCAGGACACTGCCAGGGCCACCACCTGCTCCAGCCTGCTGCTCCTCAATGCTGCAGCACATCACAGAGCATCCTTTTTCCTCCTTTTGGTACCCAAAGCTACTTGGCACTGAATCAGGAACAGGAAGGGCCTCACCCTTTGATGAAACCAGGGAGACAGGGATCATGGCAGTGGCCTCCTCCACGTGACATGTCTCAAAGTCTCCCAAACAAATACCTTTCAGGAAAAGAAACAGAATTCAAACAGCTGCATTGTGGTTTTCCTACAAAAGCAGTGGTTTGCAGCATTCTGGGTCATTTTGTGTGGGTGACCCTCTCACTGCATCCCAAGGGTGTCACTGAGCACTCACAGCCAGGGGATGGGAAGTTCATCAGGCAGGCTGGAGCCATCAGATGCAGACATCCAGCTGTGCCCTACACCCAGGAAGCCCCAGCCCATCTATACTGGATGCTGACAAGCACCCAGCAGCCTACATGCACATCAGGGCAGTTTGGGGACAGAATGAGCCATAGTCAGGGCTTTTTCCCCTCCTTCTATTTGCATGCTAGCAGCGGAAAGCACAGTGGAATGCACCAGGATGCAGCCTACATCCTACAGGATGCCCAATGCAACATCTCTTCTTGACACTTCAGAGTTAGGAAAAAAAAAACCACAAAAAATCTCTCATAGAAAGGCCACTTCCTAAACAGAAGCCTGTGCCAAGGGAGATGGAACCACCCTTACCTGTGCCGTGCAAAGGATTATATTCTCTCTCAGCATCTTCCAGCAGTACTTGGGGAAAATGGGAAATGCTGAAGAGGTACCGTAACAGCAGGCTGGCCAGCCACCAAGGCTAAAG
Organism: Coracias cyanogaster; assembly: GCA_033124195.1. Taxonomy (NCBI): domain Eukaryota; kingdom Metazoa; phylum Chordata; class Aves; order Coraciiformes; family Coraciidae; genus Coracias; species Coracias cyanogaster. The sequence goes on along the minus strand of JAVSBS010017277.1, from coordinate 22,311 downwards.
CTGCTGTGGTACAAGGACACAGGGGACAAGGGGTACAGAGGGACAGGCAGCATCTTCTATCAGCTTGACCAGTCTGGAAGGAGCAGCCATAAGGGACAAGTCTGAGGAGAACATCAGCTGTTCTGGAATAATACCCTCTCCACAGCCTTCCTAACAGCCGTGCCCAGCCCTCTAATTTCTTTTGTGGCGCTGCAAGTGGATTGCCCAACCACAAGCTTAATCAAACACATTAACACAAGCACCTGCATAATTGCAATCATTTCCACCATGGTAAACATTGCAGCTACAGTCACACTGGCAACCAGCATCGCACGGCTGGCACATCACATCAGCCACTTCAAAGGGAACAAAAACCACAGAGGGGTTTGCTGTGGGGCATGACCCCACACCCCTGGAGAGGTAGCCCAGTTGGGATGTTTCCAGAATACAGTCATTTAGGAGCTAAAGGCTCATTTTCATGCGCTCTGGGTTTTCAGTTGTTCATAAAGTTCATGGGACCAAGCACAAGTAGTTTTTTATTTTTAAAAATGTCACTGGTTGATTTTTCAGAAGACCAACAGTTAATTATTTCCAGCACTACTGTATATGCGAGTATTTTGACACGGGAAGAAATGTAAGACCAATTCTTTCTCTCAGATGTTTAAATCAATGAACTCCTGGCATTTACTTTACACCTGTATCTGTTTTTCCTCATCAAAATTGTAGCCAGAAGGCAAATTTCAAATTAATATCTGCTTGGCTTCATGAAAAGTGTTTCTGAAGCTTGTTTTCCAAGCTTTTCTCAGGAGCATTAGCTCCTTTGTGAGGTTATACAGCCCAGATCTGCACAACACAAGTGCTGCTTTCAAGACAAAAACAGCAGGAAGAATATGCTGAATTAACCACCCATAGCCATGAGTTTCATCAGTTCTCAGCAAACACCACAAACCAGCCAAAGAGCTGTGATGCCCTGAAGTGAAGGCTGCAATCAGGAAGAAATTCCCCACTGAAGTGACTAGTTCCTAATGATTTTCGCAGTTCTCATCCATATTTATTCAGCAGATCTTATCCCCAATTAGGTCTTTAAATGGCTTTCTTTGTTAACATCACCAGGGAATGAACACTACATTGGGCCAGTTGAGGATGTTTATGGACCATCTAGAATAGTACATCATCTGTTGATGTCCAGCCATGCTGAAGATCATCGAAACAACACTCCAGCCCCCAATTCCTTTCCAGTTTCCATTCCTATTATAAATAAAATAAATCCATGGTGTATTACTGCCCAAGTTAAGAAGTGGCACAATTGGGAGGTTTTGCATTAAAAGCACAGGATTGCTCCCCACTCACCCAAGCCCCCTGGTCCAGGCAGCACCAAATGGTAGAAGGGGCTTTATTACCCTTAACTGAGCACATCAAGCAGCATTAGGGTACCAGTAAGAAACTCCTGTTCAGCCTTGACTGACCTTTGTGATCTCTGACCCTCGGTCATTAGGGGAGAAAGCCAACCCATTAACCCTCTCTATGCTCGGAGCAGTATCTCCATTACAAACAGCTATCAGGAGCCAAATAGGAGCTAATTAATCAGCACTAGCCCCCTCCTTCCTCCACCATCCTACCTGTGACAAGAGACAAACCCTCCCAGAAGCAAAGCCACCACCAGGAACCATCTCACTACTGTTCCCGAAGCTGATTTAAAGGAGATGATGGATTTTTGCTCACCGTGTGCCAACATTCCTATAAGATCATGGCTTCATCTGCTCAAAACCCACGGCTACCACTATGGTGCTCTGTGGCAATGATCAAGGCACACAGGGACAAGAACTGATTTCAGAAAATTTGGATCACATCACCATTTTCTCCTCTCTTTAGACATTTTCTGTTAAAGTGGTTACAGTGTGATTTGTGCAATGACTGTTCTTGGAAATATCTGCTGTACTTTATAGCTGCGATGTCATTTCAGGCCTTCCATTATACATGAAGAAGAATTCAAACCCAAAGATAGCATCTAAGTTCAGATATGCTACTATAAAAGCTAACAAGAAGTATCCAAGATAGCCATCCAAAAAGCTTTCCCAGGACTCAGACTAACACTGGCCCAGACAAATATTTACATAATTATTCACATGGGTTTGTTTTAAATAAAGAGCCTTTTATTATTATTACTTTGGCATCAACCACCTAATGAGAGGCCAATGACAGCTATAAAAATCACTGTGAGTTCTCCCAGCAGCACTGACAAAAGTGGTGCTTGAGTGATGGGCAGCACCAGAGCTGTCACTGCCCTCCTGGGGACATCAGGAGAGGGATGGTCAGAAAAGGGACAGGCTCCTTGCAGACCAAAGGAGATGAAGGAGCGATGGCTTCTGCCTCTGGCTGACTGCATGCTGAGGAAATGGAAAACCGGTGGGCAAAGGCCAAGAGGTCTCCTGGCAGAAATGCTCACTCATAGAATCACTTTGATTGGAAGAGACCTTTCAGATCACCAAGTCCAACCGTTAACCCAGCACTGCCAGGGCACCACTAACCCATGTCCCTCAGTACCACATCCACACATCTTTTAAATACCTCCCTAGTTCTTTCTCAGCTCTAACACCAGCTCTGTGCTATGATGCTGGACTAGACACATTGATGCCTCCCTGCTCTACATACCAGCTTTGGGGACAAGCCTTTCCCTGAGTGCATGCAGGTTACCCAGCGAAGCAGATCTCTGTTCTGAAGTCCCACTATAGCATACAAACATAATGTGGCCAGTGACAGCAGAGCACAAGCTCCAAGAGCAATGGATCTGCTGGTCTGCCGTCCATCTCCTGCCAGAGCACTCTTCCTTTGGGGCATTTTTCCAGCTGTGCTTTGTGCAGTAGCTGTGAAGGTCCCCAAATCAGGTCCTTCAGGACTTCTATACATGGCTCCTTTTCCCTGTGGCCTGGCTCAGGCACTCAGCTCTCAAATTCACTGGTCTGAGCAAACAGTCAAGTTCAGCACCTAAATCCCTTCATGCTCCTCAGCCTCTGGAAAGGATCTTCCCCTGCTGACTTATCTCAATATGTCCCTGCAAGTCCAGCCTCCAATCCCTATCACTGCCTCAGCTGCCGGCTCCTAAATTCCCTCCAAGTCTTTAAAGAAAAGAGACAAGATGACAATATTCTCATCATAACCTTGCTCACAGCATGCAGGGAGGGACCAGCGACCAGGCTTGCTCCAGGGCACAACCCTGGTTTTGCACATGTAGCTCAGAGCTTTGATTGTCCATCTCACCCCAACACGCACTGTCACACCATGCCACTACCTGGTATCTAGCACTGGAAGGCTGATTTGCTGAAATTTTTTTTTCCCCTTTGCTTTTCTCAGTATTATTGTCCTCTTGTGGCCTGTTGAGTTGGGATTCAAGTTACCAAAAGCAAGACAATCCATCAGAGCATGGCTGAGAAAGAACAGAAATGAAGATAACTGGGGCCCATCAAGCTAGCTAGAGCAGTAAGAAAAACTTCCCACCCCTCCTATTGATCTTTCCACCCCCAGGACAGATGTGGGGAGAGGAGAGAGCCAACAAACTCGGTCTTTAGAAACTGCTACCTTCACAATAAGGAGGCTGCAACAAGACCTGGTGCCTCATCTCTGGCTGCTTGGTCAACCACGAGTCTGTGCAAGATGTTCCTGGGGAGTCTGACAGAAAGGTGACCCTCTGGATTTGCATTTGCAAGGAAAACTTCAATCGCTGCAACCCATGTAACTCAAGCAGGAAAGCAATTGGTGCTCTCTTCTAGTAATAGATAAATATCACACAGCCTTCCCACAAAGCAGTCCTGAAGCACCAATAAAAATACGTGAAAACATGTTTTCCTTTACTGATTCCTTTCCAGCTAATACACAGAACCAACCGAAGATTTCCTAATGCAATACCCAGCTAATGTGGTCACCGGTGCTACATTTCCTTCTGCAGGTAAGAAAAGGGCTTTGTACTTCAGTAGCTCTATCTCCAGGACATCTTTTCTCATGCCATAAGCAAAACGCCTTGCATCTGGGAAAGGTTTTGAGCTCATTTTCACTTGCCTGGAACCGGCTCATGGCATGACCTCTTAACCATCCTTGGAGGTTTAAAGAGCTCAATCACAACTTTGATCAGTCAGGCTTGTAATATTTGCAGACTACTATAATGATGCTTTTTGTATCCTAATACATATACACTCCAAATGCTTTCAGGAAATTACACTTCCTGCTTCTTAATTGCAAGAAACTAACTTAGATGACATTGAAAAAGGAGCTTGGCAGGCGGATGAAGCGCTTGGCACTGCCGTGGGGTGAGCACCACCATGCGTGGAGACAACCAGACCCTGGCAGCAGCAGGATGCTGAGCCCTTCAAACCACCATTGCCTGCTCCTGACAAGCAGCTGGGCAAATCTGCAATCCCAGGCAGGAAAAGCTAAGAAAGCACCAAAAAACCAGGGTGACGAATGGCGGCACACGCGTGCTCTTGGCAAAGGGAACCAGTGGAATTAGCATCCATCTTTCACAGCTTTGCAGAGCAACTTGGCCCATCCTTTGCACATTCAGCAGCAACTCCCACCATGTTTTATTCTCTCTGCCTTTTCAGTCATGGTCAGCAGGCAGGAGAGGGAAGTGGAAGTCCAGCAAGTCCCATCAATGCAGATTTTCCTCTCTCAGGTTGCCAGTTTTCATTCTTCAGATCATAGTTCATGTAGTGCCTTAAACCCAAGGGCATGGATTTTGGGGGAATTAGCAGCATAAACAAAGAAGGCACATAGGGACTGTGGGTGTAAAGAGTGAGGATTCATCCAGATTTGAGCTATATCAGAGCCCTACCAGGGGTCAGATACAACAGCAAATATGAAACAAAACCTTGGTGCTGCTTTAGGAAAAGATCAAAGATAAAGAAAATTGAATCTCGCTGCCAGCAGTAGTGAAACGCAATTTTAATCCCAAATACAAATTCTTCCTCACGTTTCAGACTAAAACCAGAAAATAGATTAAAGAGATGCTGAAAGATTAATTTCACTGCAGGGCCACTCTCCTGATGTGCCCCAATCTAAAACGGTGCCCAATTTGGAAAGGAATTCAGAATTTCATCAAGGAACACATACTTCTCAAATTGCTCCCAGTTTCCAGGGCACAAGTCACAGACAACTGTACAACTTCATTTAAGGCCAGTGAAGCGAACATGACCAACACCTTGATATACTGGCCACTAAAAGCTGGGCCTTTTTGGTTTCATTTTGATTCTTACTAACACTGAAAAAAAAAAACCAGTTTTTCCTCAGACAATTGAATCCTCTGAAGGGAAACAACTAAAATCCAGCTATGTAAATAAAACTGCTTGGCAGAGCAGAGGGTTCCTGCAGAAGCCCAGCCATATGCTCCCCACAACTCTCCCAGGCCCTATTCCCACTGAAGAGGAATATATTACTTCACTTTCGAACAATCCAGATGACTTCAGTGGCAATTTACTTAAGGTAAGGTGATAAGGCTGGCAGGATCTGGCCCCAAGAGACGGGTAAGCAAAGAATAAATCTGTATAAGGGAACACAGCACAGCAAGTATTCATCGACAGGATGTTGAGCAATGCAATCACAGCAGAGACACCCAACAGCAACTTCGGGCACCTCCGGCAGTCCTACGCTTCAAGGGTGAGAAGACTTGGCTCCTGCACTAAGCTGGGCAGCCCTGGAAGCCATTGGGCTTCAAATGATCAATCCAGCATAGCTAGCTCAATGTAGATTGGTATTGATGTGTTTTCTACCCCTGTCTCCACTACAGCACCACCAGAGCCCACACCATTCTCATCCTTCCAAAGGGTGCAAAAATGCAGGTTAAAAAACCAACGAGCTAAAAGCAGCACGGAAATCAATACCCTGACATATTAACCACTTTTTAAACTGTTCTCTCTCCAGCGTAAGCCATTTACCTTGACATTATTCCCTTTGTTTGTTTTTAAAGGCTCAAAACATTGTTAAATTTATTTTCTTCCTTTATCATAAGCAGGGTAATAATACAAGTGGCCTTGAGCAAAGTCACGGGAGTCAGTGAGACAAAGAGTTCATCTGCAGCTCTGAACATTAGACCAGACTGACTTGACCAACCAATAAACTTCCCCTTAATAACCTATGTTAGACATTAAATGTTAATTAAGCATGTGCTTTATAAGCCTTAAACCGGCATTTTTTCTCCTGCCGCTGCTATTCAGTCCCAAGTGCATCGTAACCTTCCCCCCAAGCACATGCACCAGAACCTGCGTCAGCTCCCAAGCCATTCAGCAGACCCTCTGTAACGATGTGTCAGTCATCCTACGAGGATGACTGCTGACTTGCCCTATTGCCCTTTAACAGTTTTTAACAAGACCTCAGGCTGTTCTGAGCAGAGGAGCTCATGAGGCAGGAATCTGCTCACACATTGTCTACAAAAAGCAGCTGTTGGCCACCTCCATCCACACACAGCCCAGCTGGGCAGCCCCAACCGCCCCACCTGGGGGTGGAATTTTTATTTGTATGCTTCTTTCCATTTGATAGATGAAGATCTGGCAAGAAACACCTGCTTTTCAGAGCAGAGCACACTGAAAACCCCTTCTCCCCATTGCAGTGCTCACACCCTTCCTCCCCACCTCCATCCTCTATCCCTGGGTGAGTTTGGCCCATTCCAGCACAGCCACAAGCAGAACCAGTGCTTCTGTCCCCGCATAACTTCTCATCTCTCTTGTTCCTCCTCACATTCCTGCAAAGGGCAGGGGAGGAGATCCCCTTTCAGGCCCTTTATCTACATGGCAACCTCACTTTCTGGTTCTTTCTCCTGAAGAAGTTGTACAGCATCTCAAAGTGGGTTTTAAAAAAAAAAACTTTAGAAAGCACCTTGGTTAAACAGCATACGACACTGATCTCCTCTGCCAAACACACCTTTGCACTGTGAAACAAATAAAAGCATCACCCAGACAAAGGCATCAGAATGAAAGAGCCCTTCATAGTGCAGAGGGACCTACTGGAAGGCCAGTTGACTCCAAGATGCTTTCAGATATCTTGCCAGGCTACATCACACCCACACCACATGGCAGCAACCATCATGGGTACCAGCCCAGGCAGCAGCAAAGCCGGCTGAAGAGCAGAAGGCAGAGAGAAGAAGAGGCAGAAACCTTGGCAGAGGATGAAGCTGGATCTTAGAGATGTTCTAAAGAAGGCAGCTGACAGGATGGGCAGCAGTGCAACTGGGGACCATGAAGGTAGTCAGGTGGCTGAGGGATGCTGCTCTAGCCTGCGCTCCAGGGTGGTTGCTGGAAAGAAAACTGGAAATGTTTTCCCAGATAAGTCTGTGCCTGTGCAAAGGCCAGGGCTTTGATCAGCAGAAGAGGGATTTTGGTTAATGAGATATTGGTGAGGTAGGAAAACAGCTTAGCTGCACACAACCAGGATACCACAGAGCAGATCCTCATGTGGTGTAAGTCAGCATCGCCCCACTGAAACCCGAACAGAAGAAGGTAATTCATGAAAGGGAAAGATCCTTCTACACGGGAACCTGTCTCAGTACATGACAGTCGGCACATAAGAAGTTATCGGGTCCTTTGTTTGGACACGATCCTTGAAAAGCAGCCAACCAGGATGAATGAAAATGCCACCGAGGAAGAATATTCCAAACCCAATGATGACAGCAGTATTAAAATACCCATGGAGGCAAGTATGAGGGAGTCACAAATAGCTGCCAGCTTTAGGCAAAAGCAGATGGAAAGATAATCTGAACTACAAGTGTGCAGTCCCATCCCAGGGGAGCCTTACAACACACAAATAGGAAATATTTGGGGAAGTTTGGAGTCCTGCAATTAAAGTTCCTTCCAGCTTAATCCAAAGAGAGAAGACCTGGTGTGAGCCAGCACAGCTGGGTATGCACAGGTAGAAAGGGAGCTGAGAAATTTTTCAAAGACTTACTCTCTGAGGTAAAAAGAAGGGTCAAAGGAAAGAAACCACAAGCAGGATCAAGTCTAATTACAGGAGCAAAAATAAATGACAGCTACAAAAAGGCAGGGGCTATTTTCATACAGAGCAAAGGGTCGCTGGCACGTATTTGCAGAGTCCGACACCCAGAAGGCAGGGAGAAAAGAGTTCCTTTGTGAGAGGGATGGGGAAGCATGGGAACGCAGGAGCCCTGGGGTAGCTCAGAGGCATTACTGTACTTAGCACAAAAGAGAGAAACAATAGAGGGCAAAAGGAGACCGGGCTGTTTATTTTTCTGAGTATGGTAGGCAAGGAATGGCTTACAAGTAATGTTAGGAGAGACATTTTTGCCATTGCAGAAGAGAGCGCATCAGGCCCAGATAACAGCGCAAGAGGCATGGGGACCACGAGGTTAAAAATGGGGGAATCCAAAGGTAAGCATAGTTAGAAATTCTGCGATAGCAACTATTTCCCTCAGGTAAACAGCAAACTGGTGATCTGCTGAAATAATTGCTGCAAAGTACCTTCTGAAAAGAGGAACGAGGGTGTCTGAGAAATGCAAAGCATTATTAGAGGGAATTATTTAGAAAAGCCCTTACAAGAATATGCTCCTTTTTCTCTGGAGCAAAACGCAGGGTGGAAACCCACCACATACATGCACAGTTATTGTTTCGCTGGAGTCTCTCAGCTCTGACTCAGGGGCTGCATGAAATTCCAAGCAACTCCCTGGAGCTCTGCACAGTTCCAGAACCAGGCAGCCACGATGCAAACAGACCGCAGGAGTGAGGCAATAGCAACCAAGAGCTACATTTGCCGTTACCGTTTCAATTTCAACAGGTCTGTCTTGTGTCGCCCACCCGTTTCCAACAACACAGAGCTCAGAGCTTTCCAGCTGAAATTTAGTCCTTCCGTGCTCTAACTTGGGCACCCAAATCCACCATCCATCCCTGGAGCTTTACCAACGTCTGACCAGAGTAACTTCTCTACAACCCTGCCCGGCTTCTACGATTCCTGTCCCCAAAGAGCCTGAGAACTTATCATCAGGACATTGTGCAAATAACTTAACAGCATCCTCTTGCAGATAAAGCAGAAAGGCCAAAAATGAAGGGTAGCTATAGAGCTCACTGGATTGCAATGAGAGACACCAGAGCAAGCACCAGCACACCAGAACTGCAATCAAAAGGCACTTCCCAGGCCAGCTGCTGCATTCATGCCATGCACAGCAGCAAAGAAATCCAAGACAAAGTCAGCCTTTCACTCACCAAGACATTCTCCTCCAGGAGACATCCCTCCCTATCAAGACCAAACCCAGCTTTCTCCATAAAACCAAGTGAAGGCTGGTCATCCTGCTGCAAACCCAGCTCTTGTTATGGCTTGGAGTCCCAGCTTAGTGACCGTATCTCAACTCCCAAACGCTGATCCTGCTATGGAATATGCAGCTTCACCCCGCACTGGTGAAATGGAGACAAGAATCACTCTGTCACTTCAGTTCAAGCCTGGTAGGAATTAATTTCATTGAGTTTGACATTTGAGATAAATGAAGTAAGGAACATGCTTCCACCATCTGGAAAAGTGCATGCTGACACTTCCAATCACTTGTGCATCCACTCGTGAATGTGTATAAGTAACGTCTGGTAATTTTACATATAGAGAGAAGGTAAATGACACGTCAAGGCATCAATCCATGCAGACAAGTACAGCAACCCAGCACCACTCGTCATACAGATGAGCAACAAGCATGTCAAGCAGTGGAAGTAGCCAAATGAAGTAAGAAAATATTTGGGAAACTGGAGACAAGGCAAATGCCAAGAAGAGTTATCAGTATATTTTGAGAAGACTGACTTATACATGGAGCATGCTTGATATACTCTCCACCACTAAAATAAGCAATATATGAAGTACTTAGTACTAGGGTATACACAATAGCTTAAGAGTAATCTGTGTACACTTTATATGGCCTCATTCATTACTGAAAGGGAAGACAGACTTTTCATAGCTACGGGAAAACAAATTTTGTCCTTACAAAAGTGCAGAGAGGTCACTTACAGTATGTTCCTTTTCCCTTCATTAACATGCTGAGATATCTTTTCCAGAGCAAGGAGAAGGGAGGAGGAGACATCCACTTTGACATTAAGACCAACATCCTAGAAAACATAACATCAGCTACATGCAAGACTTAAACCCATGAGAGTCTAGAAAGGACTCTGCCCTTTTCTAGTGCCATCCTGGCTCCTCCTGCCCATTCCTGTCAAAAACCATCAGAACATGCATGCAGAGAAGTTCCAGTTGCAAGTTCAATTGCTACATGCATGGATAAGATTAAATAGTTTCATATTAAAACCAGGACATTAGGGGTCAAATTCAGCACTGTGTCAACTCAAAGCAGTCATAAACCCAGCTTAAGCATTGCTGAAGTTGGTGGCATGAAACAAGAGTTTAACCAGGACCAACCAGCCTTCGTGAAAAGGCTCCACCAAGGCTGGAGCTGCAATGCACTCCTTGAGTCCTCATTCCAGCACGGCACTCTTGCCATTGGGCTCAATCCTTGTTTCTGCAAACAGCTGCAATAATCCTACTTCAGCCCTTAGTATAAAGAAAGGGTTTCTGCCCTTCACACCCAACGCTTGGTGGATTAGCAGTTCCTCCAGCACCAACCGCCTCCTTTGCAAGAGGCACTGACATCTTGCCTTCCACAGCAGGTCCTGCCTCACATCCATCGCTTCCTCTGCTCACCCTGAGCAGCTTTGTATGAGGAGACACCTCTGAGCAGGGTATCGCTGAGCTGCTCTCGGACTGGCACGACTCACCCGCGCCAAGTAGGCCATTTCCTTCCAAACTGCTGATCCATCACTTGGCAGACTTCCAGGGGCACAGATGAAGACTATGGCTTGCCTAGAGCAGGTTATTTAACTTCCCAAGACCTCTGATGATTATTTCTCACTAGGCTTTACTTCCTAGAAGAATTTCCCACATGCCTTATTTAATCCCGTGTCGACTGACGTGACGCAGCCATGACATGCCTGCCAGCTTTACTACCCCCTCCGCTATCACCCACTGCTCACGAACATGGGAAGAAAAGTGGGGAAACAGATCCGTTCACCCCAAATACATTTCTTGGGACACATCTGCAGCTTTCATTCCTCAGGATAAGAGAACCCATTTCAGTTTCACAGAAGCTGCCCCTCACCTCCCACATCTATTTTCAGCCTTTCAATTGACTAAAATTTCCTATTAGATACTCTGGGGCTGGGCATTTTGTCACTATCAGATAAATAATCAGCTTGACTCCACAAGTCACGACAGGGGCAGGTAGATGGGGCTCCAAATCCCACCCAAGTTCCTCAGAGGCCCCATGAGTGAAAGCAAAGATGTGGCAGATTTCACTCGCCCAAAAGCAGATGTTTCAGCTTCAGCCACAAAAAGCTTAGTCCTAGGCCACAAACTGGCCAGCTCTTCTCAAGCAGCAGAGCCTCAGCTATTTCCAGGCTTGCAGGAATCGTGCTCATTTTAGCAGCACGGCTGTTCGTTATTTGGGATGAGTGTCCCAAGGGCAAGGAGGGCCCCGGCTTGTCTGGCCAAGGCTTTGGAGAAGGGAGCTGCAGGGAGGGAAGCACGCTGGGTTACTCCGTTACTCTAAATCTGCAGAACATCTTTAACTGATGTTCTGACTCTAAAAGTTTCAGAGCATCTCTAAAATTATTGGTGTGAATTTTTTAGTACCTTCAAAGGAGGAACCCAAAGTTCTTTAAAGACATTTCCACACCCAAAACAAGCTCCAGTTTTTATTCTGGTTCATATTTCATAGGAAAAAAAAAAATCAGCAGCTTGGTGCTATCCAAGCCTATTCCCCATTACCACAAGAAGTCACATTGCATTTTCCTAGGCTGAATCCCAACCAGTACTACAAAATGCTCCATAAACTGCCAAAAAAAAAAAAACCAAAACGCAGCCCTGTGGGCAATGAAAGCAGCGAGTTAAAAGCAGTGGTAGAAAAGAGATGAAGGGTGGTTTTGTGATTCAGGCCCGATGATGCTATGCTACTCCAGTGCCTAAATTTCCAAGGTCAACAGGAGACGAGTCCCAGCCTTGCATCCACCCACAGCTCCACGTAGACAGGCTCCTGCAACAGTGCAGTGCTGCAAGAGCCGGCCCCACAGCCAAGAAGCAAAAAATCCTGTCTCTGCCCATGCACCAGGCCCTGGGCCAAGGCAAAATTCAGCGTGCGAGCATCGAAGGACTGGACCAAAAATCCTGGCCCATGCACAGGGATGACTTTCCCCTTGGTGCGCAGGAATCCCTGAAGCGGGGACCACGGCTGCATTCAGAGGCTGCGTACAAAGCAGCGTAGCCAGCACCCCTGGACACTGCGGCGTGCCAAGGGCTGCCAAGCTCCTTGGCTGAGCTTTCCCATTTCAGGAGTAAAGGGCTGATCCTGTCCAGCACTTACTCTGCTCACAGGGAGCATCTCAGTCAGATGCTGCTGTAGGAATGTGGTTGGAAAAGAAAAAGATGGTGAGATATTGGAAGACTTAACCCTCCATGCCAGCCCTGGCAAAGGGTTAAATTTGCCTGGCCTTTTCTCTACAGCATCTTGTAAGACAATGGCCTCCAGCACATAAAGGCTTCACCGCTTCCTGATACAGCTCTTTAATTACAGAGCACTGGGAAAATTGATGTTTCCAGAGCAGATATGGCCCTTATTGTTTTTCTGTTTTGCATCCTGCAGGGAATAAGGACTGAAGTTTTTTTTTTAAAAAAAAAAAAAGCCAGAGCCGGTTACAAGCACTGGGCTCAGTTTGCTCCTCCTCCCAGTCCCAGCTCCTGAGGTCAGCAGGGAAACCATCAAACAGTTGCAGAACAACAGATTGTTTTAATTTAAACATTCAAGAGGCAGCAGAAGGAGGGACTTTCTCCCAAAGTGTACAAGACGTGATAATATGCCTCTCCCGATCCCTGCAAACCCTTGTGAGAGAACATTCCTAGCAGTTTTCCTATATGAGCACTGGCCAGCGTGTGCCAGCGGCAGGGACCAGGATGAAAGCCGCTTCCTCCTCACACTCTCGTGTCACTTTTGGAGCGCAGAAATGATGAGGGGATTCTTAGTGATCTGCCCTCCCTGTTACAAAAAGCAGAATACCCAACGGGATCAAGAGAAAAACAACATCAGCCTCATCAAGAAAAGCATCTGCAGCCATAGTGCTCCAGGCAAGCAGTCCTTATCCTTCAAGGAATCGACAGCTTTCCAAGACGAGACACTGAGCAGCCCACAGTCAAGGAACAGATGCTGTACTCAGAGGATGGACAGACTCATATTTTCTAGAGGAAATGCTCTAAGGTGCACGTCCAGCGTGGCTCCTGCCCTGCAGTGTGACCTCCCACAGGGTCACACACCAGCAAGAGCAGAGCAGCTCTGCTGGTCCCACACATCTCATGCTGCTAGAAGCTGTGTCCTGCCTGTCAGCAGCCAAACACCTACCATCCACCTCTCTGCAGAAATCTCTACTTTCCATGCAATACCAAAGTAAGGGACCCAATGCTTCACCACACAAACCAGGCAGAGTCCCTCCCATGCACATGACCCACAAACCATCAACTTCTGCCTTGCTGCAGCCTTCAGTCAGCACCACACTACTGCATCAGTAGCAAACGAGTCCTGGGCTCCAAGTTGTTTGATATCAAATGGAATTTGTGTTGAAATTTCAACCACCTTGGATCAAAATGATACTTGCAAATTCATTCAAAGTTGTTTATGGAAATGATCTTGTATTAGGTGAGCAAGAAAAACAGTTGGCTTAATTTTCTACTGAAAGTGTATTTAGATGGGGAAGGATAAAGACTCTAAAGCTTCAGATATTTTTTGGAGGAGTATCTGTTTTATGCCAGAGCAGTGACTTCAGAACAGAAAAATGCAATGGCTAGAAATCAAAATTTTAAATATTTCCATGTACTATCAGGATTCATATTCTGCTAAAATAGCAAAGCAGTCCTAGACGATATGCAGAGGTGCCTGCCACCATCTCCAATGCACTGTGCATGTTTCCTTTCCAGGACAGTGGAAAGCAACTGGCCAAAATGCTGATAATCCCAGAGGAGGGTGTTTCAGCCATGTGAAAAAGAAAACCCATAAACCCATAGGTACAGGAGCCCATGACTTAAACTCTACCCCATTAAAAAAAAGCATTAACAACTTCTGAACTGGCTTCTGTTTTCTGGCCTCCTGGCCACCACTGCTGTTTTATTGAAATTGCCCCAGCAGTATCAATTAAAGGAGAATTCTGGCCAAGCCCTTATCCTATCCCACCCACTTGGCATTAACCCATCCCCAGCTCACCGCTCGCCCTTCCACACGTGCAACCCACAGGCCACATTTCTATTTTCAGTGCTCTGCCAGCGTGGTTAACCAGCTGCCTGGGGCTTGTCGAATGAAGTTTTCAGGCAGGAAATTAAAAACGTTTAATTTACAACTGGGCATTGATTAAGGCCAGGGCAGGAGATGAGCCCATGCTTACCTCCTTGCACCCTGCAGACATCTCATCACCTTGCTCCAACGCTGCAGCTCCTTCCCCCAGGATGGTGCTGGGACCCTGCTGACACCCACTGCTCAGAGGTCACACGTTTTCTCACCAGCATTTCAAGACATAATACATCCCATGAAGGCGCCTTCACAACACTACTAACCCTTGTTCTAAGTGTTGGAGGAAAGCGGCTTGGCTGAGTATTAGGAATCTCCACATTGATTTGGAGGAGGCCTTTTCTCCTGGGTACCACTGGCTATATAAAGAAGTTCAGAACCAGAGCTCACTTACCCTACAAGCTCCAGCTGTGGTTTGTTTTTTTTTTTGCAAAACAGCAGCAACAAGCCCAACACTTCCAGAGTCTCACCCTGGTGTTCTGTACCCAGCCAACATCAGCAGCTGCCTTTGAAACCCCTCAAAACAGCCAAACCCCAGCTCCAGGCCCTTCCTAACTTTTAGATGCTTGAACACTTCAGCAGATCTCAGCTGAGATTTACTCCTGTAGCTCCCTGAAAGTACAGTGAAACAGAGCTCTTTGGCACCAGCTGAAACACCTCACTTGGAAGCTCCTTTTTTTTCCATTTCTTCTGAGCAGAATGACACTTGTATTCACAGTGACTCATCTCCTTGACCTTTCTATTCACTTTTAATGGTGCAAGCTGGAAATAAGGGCGTACAAACAATGCATTCATTATTCAGCTGGTGAACTGCAGCCCTCAGACCAAATCTCTACCCTGCAGCAGACAAGAGCATGCAGAGCAGATATCTCATTCCAGCACTTCTCGGAGGAGCCCCCTTCAGAAACCATGCAAACTTACTGCTTAATGCAGAATTTGAGGGGTGCAGCTGAATGAGCTGCGCTAAAAAAAAAGATATCACTGTGTAAAATGCTGCAGGAATACAAGAGACCCTGGGAAACTGGCAGTGTCATCTCCAGGAATTCAGCTGCAATGAATTCTTACTTAAGTATTGTCTTGGAAACAAAAAAGGGGGTGGAGGGAGGAAAGGCAGAGGAAAAGAGGCCAGCGAGGCTCTCCGTAAGGATACATGAGCTCAGCCAGAGCACGGCTCTTTCCTGTATATCCATCCTCAAAAAATAGAAACTCCAGCTGACATGCAAACAAAACTCTAAATCTGGCCACTAAAGCTGCCTGACAGTCCCTTCAAGCAGGGACTCCAGCAGACCCCTCCATGACCTCTTCTCTCTAAGAGGTTCCCCCCATCAACTTCTTACAGCCTTTCCAGCAGAGCTGCAAACTCCCCTGCCCTCTGCAAGTTACAGCAGTGAAGTCAAAGCAAGGAAAGAAAAGGGCTTTAAACAGTTTGCTTAAAAGCTGAGCCAGGAAAAAACTTATTACTTTATTTACTCTGAAAGAATTAGCATCTCCCTGGTTGCAGACACAGCTTGATCCAGGCAGGGATGGCATACAGGGTCATCCCAAGCTAACTGGGAGTTTTAGCTGCATTTAAGCTAGGCAGATCATCCAGGTCTTCAGCAAGCTGAAGATTCCCAAGGAGAACAAAAGGTCCCCCAAATATGCAGCATATCCCTTACTGGGAAAACAGCACATCCAGCTCCTTCGGGTGACACTCAGACACTGCTGAAAGCTGTCCCTGAGCACAGAAAGGCTAAGGTTTGGTCTTCAAGTCCTTCTTCAGTGAATCTAGAGTGGCAGGGCTGAGCACCACAAGGACTACAACGTCAGGCATGGGAGGCTTCTGAAGAAATCAAACCAAACCCACAGGGATGAATGCACTTAGCCCACAGCCTGTGGCAGCATTTAACAAAATCCACTGGAATTACCTTCTTAGATCAAAACAGCCAAATGTCACCATCCCAAAGCCAATTAAAAGCCAGAGTGACATCAGCTTACCTGACCTCCATTCCTGTCCACAGCACAGGCTTCACATAGAAAACCCTACAGGGATATCCAGCTTCAGGATCCAGCACTCTGCTTCCATTTGCATCCCCAGAT
>JAVSBS010017276.1:0-40446 GCA_033124195.1 Coracias cyanogaster | reverse complement strand
CTCCTACAGTGAATAAGCCTAAAATGCTGATATTACAAGGATAAGAACTGCTGTCAATAACTGAATATTTTGCTATTCTGGGATTTTCAAGCACTGAAGTTGTTTAGTTTCTAAACCTTTATGAATTCTTTTTAAATTTTTTTTTTTTTGTAAAGGGCAATGCATTCTAAGTACATGAAGCATGCTGTTATGAAAAGACAATTAATTTTAGATGAGGAAATCAATTAAACAGTTGACCTGGTCCTGAAATTAGGAATGTATTCACTGCATTTTATTTATATCTATAAAGGATAATGCTTTTACAAAAAGAAGAAACACATTAAATTTGCAGGTGAGCCTAGCTCTGCAGAGCATCTGGGAGCCTATCAGGAATGAAACATCACTGCTAAATATTTATTGCCACACAGTTATAATATGCTTATTGTAGTTGTATCTGTGTAAGAGGCTACTGCTGAGACTCCCTTGCTTCTGACTCACGTGTGTTTCATTTCTGAAAGGGTGAAGCAGCCAATGTATTTCTGCCCAATAACTTAAGTCATGCAACATTTTTTTAAAAATCTGCACTTTGGACTTCACCTGGAAATTAAGATGCAGGCATTTTAGGGCATAAAGTATGACTTTTGGTATGGTTTCACCATGTTTTCCCACTTAGGAAACACTAATTGAATCCTAAAGTTACTGAAATGACATGGCAGATTTCATCGCTCAGTTTAGAACAATTTGTCAGTTGTTAAAATTTAGAATAGCGTAGGCAAAATTAACCACAGGGAAGCTTGCATCTGTGGGGGAAAAAGGTATCTAGAGTCTTCTGGTAACTAAAAGGTGAGAGAAGTTGCTTCTGTTCTCCTTTGCCTGGATTTACAGTAGGTGTTCTCGTTGAAAAATATCTCTTCAGTAAGAGATGGACATCTTCCCTTATTCAAACTCCTCAAAATGCTCTCTACTGTCAGCCAGCATCATCTTTTTCTTACCCAGTCTGTGTTCAAGGCATATGGTATTCTTCCAAGTCATTCTGTCTGCCAGATGTTAACTTGACTATCCTTCTATATGCAAGAAAAAGAGAGAGAGTTTAAATATCTCTCAGCTATAATTTATCTTACAGCATCTCTGTGAAGTGAATATTTTCACTATGTGTTGGAAAGGGGTAGAATGGGTGTTGAAGGTCTTCTAAAGTTGACCCCTTAATTATGAACTCTAAGAAATATTAAATGGTGGTCCAATACCATTTTTAAGGATCTCTTCAAGCAGACCAGGTTTTTAAAAAATTCTGAACAACTTGAATTAAAAATAATCATGGAAATCACAGATGATAGAGGAGGCAACTCACCATCAACAACATTCCCTAGAAAGAGTTGGTGATTTTCCTAAAATATCACTTCTGAACCGTCTTGCAACTGCACCTCAGCCATAATGAGTGTGATAATCTGAAGGAGGAGATGCTATCATTCAAAATAGTAGCAGCTATAAATACCAAACCCCTAAAAATTAACACCTAAATTCTCAAGCATTTCCAATCCAATTAGGCTCTTTCCTACTGAAGAGTTTCATAAATTCATTTCAGCCAGTCATTTACAGGAGCCTCTGCAGTTTCTAATACAACCTTTTTAATGCAAAGTTTTCCTCAATATAATATAAATGCAATACAGTATCACTCGGTGTAACCCTATGCTTTTATTACATACTTATTTTTCAGATAGACAGCTCTAAGGTATTTTCCTGTCAAGAGTGCATAATTCTGGAAATCCCTTGCTGTTACAGCATATAGCATCAGAAGGCTGTGCCTAGAGTTAGGAGTTTCCAAATGTAATTTTCTTCATCATTTTCCCAGTATAGCAGTGAATGCAAATGAGACATCTGACTGGGCTTTCTCACCTTGCAGTCCAGTCATGACACAAATCCGCGTCTCGTGTATCACTTTGTGTCCATAGACAGTAGTCAATCAGTCAGATGTGTAAATGCAAATTATCTATAAAATCATATAATTGTAATATTGCAGAACTGCAGATGGATACAATAATGAATTTCAAATCAGCTTCCTTTTGCCATGCCGTGAATAGAAGGGAATTGATAAACTCAGCAGTCATAAACACAACTCCACTAAATATTTCTACATTTCTACAATTCTATCAAGACTAATCATAATTTTATCTACTACAGAACACATTCATCACATGGCAGCAGCTCACTCTGACACTTAAAAAATAACAGGTAGTTTTTTGGCTATATGAAGCTGAAGGGTAAAATGCTTGTTATTTTTTTAGAGAAGCCAAGAGTACAGCCTACATTTTCAGATGTTTAACGAATAAAGACATCAGGAATTTTGGTCTGCAGGAAGTGATTTCCCTTAGGCCAGATTTCCTTTAAATGCATGTCATCGATAGGTGTAATCACACCTTACACTGGCAAAGTTGTGGTTTTGAAGGTACCATTAGTACCAGACTTCCTGAATGAAATGATGAATTAAATTTAGGCTCCTTAACAAAAAAAGCTAACAAGAAAGTGAAACAAAAGTATGACTAAGTTATATATTATGCAAGAAAAAAAAATTTTAAATATCCATCCTAATTTTTAATTTTATAAGTATTTTCTGCCATTATTACATTATCTTAAACAACTCTACATTCTTTTTCTAGTTATTAACTAACTCAGTCTATGTTTAATAGAGTTTGAATTGTTCATACCTTCAAGTTCTATATTTAATGAATGCTGTTTCTACAGACTGGATATGTATTTGTCAACTTGATTTTTGTATTTTGTCAACTTTGATCTTGTCAAAGATTTAGAATCATGTTAAAAAGCCTAAAAGGGGGTGTTTCTATGTCATCATGTACAGATGCAGGATGGCCTTCTGTGGCAGCTGGAGGCCATGTCAGATCTCATGGTGCATCTAAAGTCAAAATCCTAGAGTAGGTTAAGACATTCCATGAGTATTCCCCATGTGCAAGGTTGTTGTGTAAACTTGGTTTAAGATTATGCCAACATACTGCACAAGTTGATGTCAGTAGTTTTGAAGGAGACATTGTGTGTTTGAAACGTGATGCATTTCCTGCACACACACAAAAAAGTAATAATCTAGAACTGGCATTCTTTTCCCCCAAACCAAAAAGTAATCTGACATGAAGCAACAATGACACTTTCAGTTACAAGTGTTCAATAATTACTTTAAATATCACCCATTTCCTGGATGACCCACCCTTCCCTCTGTAACATAGTGAGACCATGGACGAAAACATTGATGAAGAGTTCTTAAAAGGGTTAATAAAAAAATGGGAGCTTTTGCACTAATGTTTCTATTTTGTTTGCATCTTTTACAGAGAACAAGCAATACAAATCATTCTATTTTTGTTCTAACATAAAACATATTTGACCTTGTTGGTTCTTGACTTTTCCATTCTGTCATTTCAAAGTTCTTTCGAATGAAATGCTTGATAAATGTGAATCACTGTCTTTCTATTTCTCTTGTCCTAACAAAGTTAGATTCTTGATTTTTTTCTTCCCTTTCAGCACAAAAACTTCGAAATTATGGTGCTTGTTATAGAAAGAGGATTCCACTTAAACAAATATTCTTTAAATCTGTGGATGTGATGTTCAGCAGTACAAAAACCTGCGTAAAATGGCCTTTGCAAAAAAGTATGTTGTTTTGTTATCCCTGGCACTCCCAACTCTTCTCCCTGTTTACATCTACACTAGTGAACTGAACAGGGAATCGGCCTGACATCTGCTATATAATCATCCATACCCTTATCATAGAATGATAAAACTATTTGGGTTGGAAGGGACCTTAAAGATCACCTTGTTTCAACCAACTGCGATTAAATTGCTTTGGCCTATGGCATAGTTTTGGCTCCAGCTTCCAAATGCTCCCTCATGCTCCCTCAGACAGTGCCTGGGCATGCTTCAAGGTTAGCACCTGCCAGGAGCAAATTTTCCAACAGAATGTTTGGATTTGAACCATCTTTTTTATGGGAATAAGGAAGACCAGCTGTAAGGACATAGACTGTGACATCATGAAGAATATGCCTGATCTATTTTATTTGTGCAGATATATCAAACAAGGAAAGAAAATCTACTCTTGGAAGTGTTTTTGCAGAAGAAGAATGCTCACTAGACAAAAATTGTACTTCTGTTACCAGACTCACAAATATTTCATTAACAGCAGCCTAATATTCTGTAAGGTGAAACTGAATAGCACTACTGCAGCTTCTGCTCTCATGCCACATGAGAGGTCCCTCTCTGGGGCCTGAAAAAACAGAAGAATATCTGAGCTACTTGTTAGTGGGATCAGAAGACACTTCTTCTGGGTGTACGTGAAGCCAAAAAAACAGAATAGTATGACTACTATGTGTGCTGTTAGAGGATTGATTTGTCACTTCAAAAAGGTAAGAATAAAAGGAGAGTCAAGAGAACAAAAGGATATTGCATTTTAAGTAATTATCTAATTATCTCTTGTTGTTTTTGTGTTGTTTTTGTTTTTCTTTCTTAGTTATTCCTAGGTAGTAATCCTTCTGCTATATTTCTTATTTTTTCTTTCTTTTACCTGTTGATTTCATCTTTATCTTTTGGAGACAAGTTAGAAAATAGTTGGTCTCTTATTGGTAAGCATGAAAGCTTAGTATTTTATCATCAATATTCACTGCACTATTCAGATAAGAATTCGTTCTGAATATAACCCTGTGTGAGGAGATTTACTGCAAATTACTGTTCTCTGCACAAGGCTACAAATGCCAATAAGATACTGGGGGCTCGGAGATAATGTTCAGCACTCGGCAGCCAACATGTAAGGGTCAGCTAGATAAGTGAAAGGCAGATTGTTTTCCATCATACTGATAATTTCCATTTCATTTGGCATTTTGTCCCTGCTGAATTATACATTTTATCTAAATCAAGTAGAATCTGAGAATCTTTTTCATTAAGTTTTTTGTGTCTAAATAAAAAAAAAATTAAAATAATTTCTATGAAAAATAGTGGATAAATTCTACTCTATATTGAACAGATCATGCTAATGAAAGTAATAACAGAGAAAAGATCTCTCTAAATTGTCTTTTCTTCTGCTCAAAGTGCAAGCAGCCACAATGGCAGTACATATTACTTGCAGATTCCTCATGCACTCAGTGCTGTTCAATAGTATTCAGATCCATAAAGAGTCAAGTAGTGCACCACTATCCATTTCCTTTCACTAGATTACTCAAGGTTGCTGTCGTATAAGATCTGCTTCTTCCAGCTCCCCTTTATATAAAATCAAATTACAGTGTGGAGGGTAACTAGATTTGCATACTAAAGCACTTCAATCACAGATATATGCAGTTTTATTAATTATGTTACTTCCCTGTGTTGTGGTGGAGATGGTGCAGTGAGGGAAAGGAGCCAGCTGGGTTAACATAGAGGCTCCTACATGACTTCCTTATTCCACGTGACAGGTGCTGCAGTCCTTGGCAGTGAGCGTAGTCATTCCTGCTGTGCTATGCATAGCCCTGGTGCAGGGTCATGAGGCTTCCCTGAGCTCTTTTCTGCTCCATGGGTTCCCAGAGGATGGAGTAATGGTCCTGGATCTTTGTGCATAGTTGTGGGACTTCCCTCCCTGGAGTTGTTTTTCAGTCACTTTGGTTATCCCAGTACTCTTCAATGTCCTTAGCTGTAGGACTGGCTAAAGATTGTCATGCTGATGATCAGATAATTTGTTTTTTTATTTGCTCTTGGCTTCTGATTTGCTTCACGATTGTTGGTGCTCATGATCTGCTTGTTCTGGACATTTCTGGACACTTTAGGTGGGACTTCTTGATGATCTGCAGGTTTTTTTCCTAATTTGGCTGTTTATTTCCTTGATCATGCCAAAACTATCCTGTTGTCCAAGACATGGTGTTGATCATGTTTTCATCTACTTCTGCTATGGCATTAGGAACAGCAGTGACTCTACATCTCAAGGAAAGTACATCTGAAAACATGCAAATAATCCAAAAAGGCAGAAAGCCTTGGCAGTTCTGTTTCTGTGTTCTTATATCGTAATCTTAACAAAGATGCTTAGACATCCGATTTTTGAAGGATCTTACTGACTGGGATTCAACACATAAATATATTTTACCCTGTTCTAGAAAGAGGTTCAGAAATTTGGCCTGGACTATACTATACTGTATGTTTGTGCGGTTTTACTCTGTGCTTGACTTTAAAATTCTAATGCCTTAAGTAGAGAGATTTGTAACCATGGAAACTTGAAGTGGTATTTCTCTTATTCAGTAAATTTGACACAAACTACAGAAAGCATTTATCCATTAGCACTCTAAAGCTAGAATGTTTTCTACTTTCTTTCCTGTAATTTCTCTCTGTCTTTGATAAATGACATATAGCTGCAACGACAGATATCAGGGGTATAGAGATGATGGTAGAAGAAATTTAAAAAAAAACAACAAAGCAATTATTTTCCTTGTCATATATGAAGAAAGATTTATGATTTCTGTTTCCTTCATAGATTAAATATTTCTTTCAGAGCTACAGTGTATTACTTAGCAGTTCCTTCAGCAAAGGGTTATAACTGGGAGTCAGAGATTCCAGAATGTTATGATTATCTCTGTTTTTAATTATTAACAATTTTGACAGCTTTCAGACATAGCTAACTCTAAGAAAGTGCTGATAAGAATAAGGATCATGTTCTGATTAATGCACATAATCGGGACTAAGAAGAACAAATTTAATCCTATAGACTAGCTCCAGAATTCTCTGTTCTCCTTAAAGCAATGTTCAAGATTTCTAAAGGTTACTTAGACCCCAGCCAGGCTGAGTATTGAAAAGAGCATGAACATGGCTTTTTGGTGAAGGAGAGAACATGATTATAACTAATTAATTAATGCTAAATGCCACTCTTTGGCTTCCACTGCAGAAGTAAAAATACCATTCTGCATCACTTACAACATTGAATTTTTCCAATGTTTGGGGTTATGTTTTACGAGTTTTTTTTCTTTCTTTGTCCAGAGTCATCTGAACTGTACCAAATAAACTATTCTGCAGAAACTAGAAGGGTTATCCATATGTTGTTGTCAATGTTGTGTTTGCAATTTGAGTTGCAGACAAGAGTCATCCAGCTGCCACTTGCAATGAAGCCTTTCTGTGAAATTTGTCAACAATTTGAGAATAAAATAAAGGTATTGTATTGTGAAGGTGCAGACAGCAATCAAGTTAGTCAGTGCCTTTCACTACAAGTACAGGATTTATTATACCTGTCATAGTACCAAAGCAATCAGTGATTAGTAGAAAAAGGAGGAAGCTAGACTTGGTGCACAGAAATTCAGATTAGATGAAAGCCTTCTGATATAGCTATACTATATTGGCAATATGATATGATTTATGAACTGTTAATTAAATCTCTCTTCTCTATGTCAGATTAAAAATATGCCTATAAACATCTTTATCTACATTGATAGCAGATAGCCAAGCCATAGCTTATCTGATGACTGTACACAGCATAATGATGGAAAACTAGATTAAAACAACTAAACACTGTAAATATGACAATGAATGACAATCACAAGGAAAATATATTCTCACTTGTCAGCAATTCCTAAAAAAATTGGGTATAAGACTGATAAATAGTCCGTGCATTTTCTATGATTACATATGAAAATAGTTCTAGAAATACATTTGAAGCATTTTATTAAGATAGAGCCACCTAGGATATGTGCTAGAATAATATGAACTCTTTCATTCTAATAGGCTGCTAAAGTTACCAAAGGTAGTTTTGTTATTTGATAGCAATTTAAAAAGTATAAATTAGCTAATTTTATTACTTTATTATGATTGATGGTATGGCTATGACATATAAAATATGGGAATTAGTTTTTCCCAGAAAATAAAAGCCATGTCTATGACATCTAATTCTATACATTGTAACCTACACAATCCATTTTGTAAAACGAGTTGTGCAAGGACACATTTCTCATCACTTGATCCATAAAAGAGAACAACTCCCCCTGTCTGTTGTGATCTTTGTGCTTTGAGCTCCTAGGAGCTTCAGAGAGAAATTAAGTACTGTTACAACAAGTTCTGTATTTTCTTCTACATAGTATCATTGTCTGGTCCATAACTTCTCAAATACATAACATGATTAAACTACATTGCAAGAAGCAGGAACATGGAGCAGTGGCTGGTTTTAACAGTTAATATGCAGAAGAATATTATAAAAATTTATGTTTTGTGCCTTTGCAAATGCACACTAAACCTTGATTTTCTTATTTTCTTGAGTAATTCAATTTTAATCTTTATTACAGTTTGGATAGCTAAGGTGACTTCTTTTTGCTGTAGTATTCTGTATTTGCATAGCACCTCTCCTCTAAAAGGGTCACTACATGTGATAGTTAATAAGATTGTTTATATTTCCATCCTTTCTTTCATTTGCCCTTCAGCCATATCATCTTGGTTCCCCTTTCTTGTTGTCTGCTGTCACATTATGGAAGGCCTAGTGCTGATAGTATTGCAATTGTATTGTTTATCAGCAGAAAATAATAGTAAGAAGGGAAGAGATTATCAATAAATGTCAGAAAAGGGGACAGGTGAAATTTAGAAAGCATTCTACAATTCCAGTATTACTGACATTTCTGTTAAGGAAACTCAAAATGCTATACTTCTGTTGTGCCGGTTCAGCCATCATCATTTTATGCTGCCATCAGTTGCCTAATCACACAGGCCAACACTGAACTCAGCAACATCCCCTCGGAAGTCTTTTTTCAGACAGTTCTGCCATAGGTTCCTGTGGGCCCAGCTCCTCCACTGCCCACTGTGGTGCCAGCATCTCCTGCTGGACACAAAAGATGGAGATGGCTCCCTCAGTGGCCCTTCACATGGAAGGACACCACTGAGAGAGCTCAGCAAGATGCAACTAGCCTCAGTAAAAGCCACACCCAACAGGAAACTCTTCCAACTGCTCAGCTCCAGGTTGATGTAATCCTGGCCTCGCTCACCACCCCAACAACAACCACCTGGGTGAGGGCAGAGCCACAGAGCCACAGGTGTGCCAGGTTCTGCCTCTGGAAGCCAATAGGAAAACCAAACCATTCTGCTAGGTTGTGACTCATCCACAGGTCAACTCCAACTTGGGGCCCACAACTCAGGTCCCAGCACTTCAACTTCACAATATTCACTGGTTGCAGCGTTATCATATTTTCTGTTGTAATAAAGGACCAACTGTAACTGCAAAATAATCGGATAATTAATTCTGGAAAAAGGATACAAGACAGAATGAAGACTTCTTATCTGTGTTACTGTGTTACAGCCATTGGAGAAAAAATAAGGAACCATAAGGTCTCATAACAGATGGAATAGTCTTTAAAAAGAGGACAGGAATGCTTTTATATTGTTATTACTATTACTAGATATGCAAACGCAGAAGATAACGCATTTTGGGGAAGAACCCTGAACTGGATAATTTTGCAAATATCTTAATAAAATATACAGGAAGTTATTTTGCATGAAAGACTGAGGTACTGAAGTCTCAGCAAATAAGTATTACTGAAAGCTTTCGTCCTTCCTGAAATGACCTAAAGTCCTTTGATGTGTTCCTTTCATGTGGAATACAACATAAAATTGCTGAAGTCCTGAAAACTGTTTCATGCTGACACCATTATTGGAATTCCAAGATTTGTATTTTAACCTAATGCTCCATGAGGTACTTGACCCAGTGCACATGCACAGATCAGTCAGGATTCAGTCTGAGTTTAAAACATCTAAATTTAGATGTCTACTTGTGCTGAGTTCTTGTTACAGAGGTGTAGTTACTACAGACAGTGGAGCTTGGAGGACAGTATAGTAACATCCAGGATGAAGAAATTGTCTGCACAGCCAGGAGGAGCTCGTCAGTAGCACAGCCACATTATGTCATCTGAGATGCCCTGAGGTACCTTTGGGAACCCAAATATTCTTTTTGTGGTTTTGGAGGGAAGATTCCATCTATGTATATTAAATCCTATGAATCCTGGTTTACCCTACTAAAGAAAGCTTCTCTCAGTACAAAACACATCTGTAAAACAGCACATGCAGTTACAGAAGTACTGCACCTTTTCAAGATGTTAGGGTAACCCTCCTTGAACAGACATTTGCTATGATCTTTGTATGGAAAATCAAACACAAGCAATAGCTCCTGAATAGGACATGTGAATTCTGTAGGAATAATTGTTCTTTCTTTCTTATACCTAGACTCTCAAAGCTTGCTATTGAAGAATAATTCTAAAGCCCATTACCTTAAATTTCATAATCTGACACGTTTATAATAAGGAGCATTCACGAAAAAAATGCAAAAGGTTTTTGAAAATTCATCATTATGCTCAATCCAAAGCAATTTCTCAAATAGCTAATAATACATTGCTTATTAGTACATTTTTTTCAAGCATCTGGGATGTGGGTGTTAAAGCTCTAACAGCTGTTAGTGATTCCCTGCTGTATTCCTGTATTTTTGTTATTGTAATCCATGTATCTCTTGAATATTAGAAGCATTTTAATACATAGAGTTACTAAGCAACTGCTCAAGACAGCTTTATTATATGCATGTTTCTTTAATTCTTCATGAGACTTCTCTATGAACAGAATTATCACAGCACAAGAACAGAAGATAAAGCTGGAGAAAGATCAGCTAAAGGAGACAGCAATTCTAGAGGACTAATTCTATGAAATTCACTCTAATAAACCTCAAAAACTCAAGGAGTGTAGAGGCTGTTAACTTTCTAGAGCTTCAACCTTCACACTTTGCCATGTGAGGCTGGCTTCTTACCACAAATAAGTTTTTCAAGGACATAATTCCTTCTGTCTTGGCCCTAAATTTATACTTATGTGGAGCATGTTCTCAAACCTAATGACCCCAACATAAAAAGCAGCTCAAAATGACAGAATTCATATGTGGTAGTAGTACTCCTCATAAAAAGCAATATGAGTATTATCAATTTATTTAGCCTAGTTTTTGCACTCTTTAGGTGCACCTCAGCATATTTTTCAGCCTTTTCTCAAATAACAAAAGAGCTCAGAGCTTACACCTTTTATAAAAGCTGGATATTTCCTGTAATCATGTGATTTCTTAAAGCTACAGCACTTGGAGGGAAGAAACTACGTATATATTTGATATATAAAGGTCAGCATACTTTGATTATGGTTGGATTCTAAGAAACTTCCATGCTGTGGTGTTTTTAGAAAACTGTACTAATGCTGGAGCTGTAACAAAAATATAATTTAAGAAGATATATGAGGAGAAGACGGAAAACAACATTCCAATAATATTCCCTTCTAGAACACAAAGTGTTTCTGAGAATGATGATACAAAACAGGACTACATCACAAAAAAGTGAATATATGAGACATGAAACCTTGTTCTTTAAAAGGATTTTGGTTTTAAGGCTAAGTACTTTTTAAGAAAACATTATTTTATTCAGTCTAGAAAACATAGAATGTTTCTATAGTTCTAACTTCATGTGTGGTATGGCATTGTAGAATGAATTCTCTTTTTTTCTAGAAATAACACCCACAAGTGCATTTGCAGGAGTTAGCAGATCTCCTGCAGAGCTTGTGTTCAGGCAAAATTACCAAATCTTTCTAGATAGGAGCTGACATGCTGTAGAGCCATGTGTCTTTT
Organism: Coracias cyanogaster; assembly: GCA_033124195.1. Classification (NCBI taxonomy): domain Eukaryota; kingdom Metazoa; phylum Chordata; class Aves; order Coraciiformes; family Coraciidae; genus Coracias; species Coracias cyanogaster. The sequence continues at coordinate 28,847 of JAVSBS010017276.1, read as the reverse complement.
CCCTGTAACCTCAAAAACTCCAGGTTCCAGGAGCACAGCTTACTGCTATGATAACAGGTCTGTTACCCACAGGCAGTTGTCTTGAGCTTTGCTAAGTAGTTATGCTGCAGGCCTTGGAAGCAATAGAAATGCATTTACATGCTATTACGCTTGGACTCAGAATTAATAGTCCAGGCAGAGCAAGTGCCAGTGTCCAATATGCAAGCTGGATAAACCCTTTCCGAATAAATGAGAGTTTGTAATTTATAAATGCTACAGTATGCTTTCACATAGTTAATCATATGGGATGTAATCATGCCAACAAGCTAATATCTGCATTTCCCATTAAAAGGATGCTCACCTTAGAGTTAAAGAAAGATAAAAGCTGTACAGGACAGCTTGAAAAAATAGCGGTATGATATTAGGAGGGCAAATCTGATAGTTTTGCCAAAGTATAGCTCAGGGTCAAATTGATTTCAGATTACCTGGATTGTGAATTCACATCAAAAGCTGTGGCAATCTTTCTTGAGCAACTCAGATCTGAGAGCTGCACTAGGGATTGCCATAAATTGTCACCAGGGAGAAGGAGAACTGAAGAAAACACAGGACGACTTTCTACATCCCACCTTAAAACACTGTGGGAATCAGAGCAACAGCTGAGCATGAGGCTACAGCATGTTTCATGTGACATAAAGAACGTAATAGACCAATGAACTCACACTGGGAGCTTTTGATTGCTAAGTGGTTTATCACAACATGCAAAGCCAAGCTTTATGTTGCAAGGACACAAAGAAGATTTGCTTACAGGGGTGGTTTATTTGATACATTAGTAACTGGCCACAAATTTCAGAGCTTAAAATCTGCTTTTCTACTGCCAAGCAGCTGTAAAGTTCTACCTGCACTTATGGGTCATAACACATTAACCCTTTAGGCATTACCTGAAAGATTCATCTTTGTTAATTAAAAGGTACACTGATTTTTGAAGGTCGGAAAGAAAAAGTCAGCACTAGAAGGACAAAAAGCATTATAATGATCATGTTGTTGCAGAAATTTTCTTCTTCACAATGACACTTACCATCCTTCCCCCAGCCCCCTGAGGAATCATGTAGGATAATGTAGATGATCTGGACTTCATTTCTTAAGGCTACTCCATTTTAGCTGGAGAAGGAACACAGCACTGTGGAAAGAATATGCTACTAAACTAGGTTTTTTTGTACAGTATCTAGAAAAAGAAACCAGCTTTGTGTTTCCTTTTGCATAATACATTAACGCTCTGCCACCTATAAATACTGAGACTCAAGCTCTTTTCAGATTCCATTTGTATTTCTATTTAATGGTTTTTTCCCTTTGCTTCAGCACACTCAGATATTCTGCATTTTACTGGCTTCTTGGGAGCTTGTCTGCACATGAAATTAATTCAGCAACTTCCCAATATTCCTGTTTTGAAATAGAAGTATATTATTCATATTTAGGTTGATTTAATTTCTGGATTTATCTGAATAATTGATAAAATACTCTAACGAGATTTTTAAATAGCAATAAAATTGGTATTCAGGAATAATTACTGCAGATTAGATTGTCCACCTTAACCTAGAGTAACTTTTTAGTTCTAGTCTTAAAATAAAGTCTATTGCTATTAAGACTCATTCTAGTGAAATGAGACTATATTTGATGCTGAAATTGTAATTAAATAATATAATATAACATAATACAAGTGCTAACATAGTTCTACCATAGTGATATTTTTAAATTCTTCATTAATTGTATTTGATCTAATTCCCAGAAGCTATGAGTGATCCTTAGAACAGAAGACTTCTTATCTGATAAATATCCTACTTCTTTTCACAAATGGAATGAACATTGCAATACAGAAGTGTCCAAAGAATTTCTACAGTAAATACTTTTAATTTGATTAATATGATCTATTTAATTTATTCATTGCACCTCTGGTCACTTTGAGTCACTAATATAAGTTCCCCACACTTTTCCATTAACTATGGGTGGAGCCTGAAGGGTTTGCGTCAGGAGAAATCATCTCAGTCTCTGCCTTTTTTTATCAGGCAGGTTGCTGCATCTCTCCACCTTCTGAGCTCTGGTGGATTGCTCTCATTATTGGGATACTGAATCCACAGCTGCCTTCTCCTCCTCTTTGCATTGCAGAACGAGTCATGTCCTGGGAGGGATGTTGAGCACTAGGACCCTTTTCCCACACTGCAGTATTGTTCATTCCTCTGCCTCTTTCTGGAAATCTCCAACATCTCTTCAAGACAAATCCTAGGACAAGCTTGGGGACAGTTTACTCCCTATAAGGCAATACCATTAAATCTACCCCAAGTTTGGTTCCCTCTGCCCCACCCTTCTCCCCATCCACAAGCATCCCTCACTCTCGCTCACGCTGGGGCAGTGGGCAGGCTGCCCTGGACCTGCTGCTCCCAGCCGTGATGCAGGCACTCTGAACCAGGAGAAAAAGACAACAAAAATGTTGTCTCTGGGCCACAGGGCCACCAACATGGCCTAGTGCTATGCTATGTGGTCACGTGCAGTCTGTCATAGAGGGTGCTAGGTCAGGACCATGGGGTTTTTGTTAAATAAATGAGTTTAATTTAGTCTTTATTCTTACTCCTTTGCCATCATCCCCCTAAAAAGATAAATGTTATTATTGTCCACTCCTACCAGAGAAATATTTCTTAGAACTGGCCTTTACAAGGCAGCAAATTACCTCAGTGCAATATTATATAAATTGTTGATGTTATTTCTGAAAATCTTAGCATTTCTTTTTGTTTGAAAAGTACTTATATATACATATACTACAACCAAGAAAGCTACTGCTTAGCAAATAAAAGCATATTGTCAATTCATTAATGATAAACTTGTCAAAATCCCAATTTTCTACAGGCTTTTATGACGGTACATTTTTCTACCACGTTTTATATGCCACCAGTGCATTTGCTGAGAGTAGATAGATTTTGGGGGGTTACACAGGTTAATTTACCTTATGAGAGCAATATATCTACTATACCCAGTGCTTAGGTTCTAGGCCCTAGGGACATTATTTAAAGCAAGGAGCTGTCATAAGGATTTTGCACTTTCTTTTAGCCCTACAAAAGGCAGGAGGAGCAACATATCTGTCACTAGCTTGAGGAGACTTCTATTTAGCAAAAGAAAGAAAAAGAAATACCTTTTTTTTAATCAATACTATTTATTCTGTTTCTGCTATGTATAACTCAATCTTTACATTAGGATATACCAGAACAAAGATAGTTTATATTTTAAATGTAGCAAGTTCAAAGATTAACTCAGTTTCCGAAGGGAAAGGATTCAGTAGTTGTTGTTTTGTTATCAGTAGCTTCAGCTATCTGCCTCTAATCTTTCCCTGGGCCTGGGAATATAACAGTTATTTTCTGCATTGATGGATGAAGAAAAGAAAAAAGAGGAGCAAATGCCAACACGGTGATTAAAAAAAAAAATCTTTAAAAAATCAACATGAAACATGAAGTTAGATCCTCCATGGGCAAGGAGAGCAGTGCACTAAAAAGGGAATGACCATGCCTGAGGAAGTGTCCTGGTATTTCTGCGCCAGGGCAACAGCAAGTAGTTTTTACTGTGTTTGTGAGCAAGGACACAGCTGCCAACAGGGTGTCTTTAGAGACACTGAAGAGCCAGCCTGTGTCCTCTACATGGATTCTGCAGTACTGCCCAGCTGCCAGTGTCTCTGCACTGTCCCTTAGGCATGGAGATGTGACAGGTCCAGCCTCCTAAAAATCTTCTAGGCAGTTTCCAAGTCATTGTCAGATCCCATTGACAACAAAGCTCAAGGCTCTTTTTTCTCGTACAGAGACAAAAACAAATATCTGAGATTTATCTGGCTTTGCTTTGCAGTATCTAATTTAACTGGGAAGAAAGTCACTTGTAAATAGGGCAACATTTGACTTTTTAAAGCATTTTTTTTCTAATCAATATCCCAAGGCATACTTTAAGGATTTTTGTTAATACTGATTTAAGCATTTAAAATATGTGAATCTTATGCCAAATATTATTTGATGTAGTATAGCGAATAGTCCATACTAGAACTAGAGCTCTAAAGGATGTGCAGAACTTCCTTTAAAATTCTGATGCTTTTCCACAACAATAACCATCATTTCTACTTACATTATGACAGAATCTGGTTTATAGGAATCTCAAAGCAGTCTGAATCCCACAGGATGCCATTAAGGAGCTTGCAGAAGATCCATCAACAGCTAACCAACACCACCTCACCTACCCACTACCTAAAACTCATTATGATCACATGTGAGTGACATTGTAATATTAACTGCAGGGTAATAAATCACCAAAATTGACACTAAAATAGCTCTTAGAAGAAAATGTAAAGTAAAAAAATGGTTTGCCCGTTTTGTTTTTTTTTTAAATAATTTTTTTTTTCTCTTTTTGTGAGTACTGAGCACCATCTGCTGGATGCTGCCAGCTTGCACTAATATCTATCTCCAGCTACGAAGAACAGGTTATTCACATATACACAAGCTGAGTGAGGCAGGTCTTGCCCCCACAAACAAGCATGTATGTTATATAAATATCCTCCCAGTCCTCATAAAAAGTAGGCAACTGACGTATGTTTTGTCATGTGTTTCTAAATGCATGAGAGATGCTCAGTATGTCAACAGATTGCATGTTGTGGTTGAAGTGCAAAAATAAATTAGTGGTCAGTGGTACAGCTGCATGCTTGAGTATCAGGCACTAACCTGCTCTTACCACCCGTCAAGCACTGTCCAGAATATGCCTGCAGAAGGACAAGCTGTAATCCTAATTATCAGCCTCATCTTTACTTGCTGTTAGAAGATACAGATGTAAAAATAGGTTTTTAACCGTCCACATTTACTGAACACTTATCCTGACTTGTAATATTGCAAGCCTTACTCCAACATATTTGCTCCTTTGGAAATCTCAACTGAATTTCTCCAAAAGGTCTGGTTTCACTGACCCTGACACTTCATTATTAGAGACTATTAGATGTTAATGAGGAAAACACAGTCTCATCACATTTTGTAATCCCCAAGACACCTACTTTAGATATTTTACCGACTATGTGCACATAAACTGCAACACTGAAGTGTCAACACTGGTCTTTGTTAGCTGCTTCTTTTTTTTTATGTTAATTTTGTAAAGATTAGTTTTATGATAGGCATTTCATGCAAATCATTGGGAAAAAATAGCAACATGTTTTTGTTACCTGTGCTGAGTCACTAACATACAATTATACCTGTATGGAGCTGAGTACAGTTATGAAGGGGACCGTATCAAATGTTTTCAGGCACAGAAGTAGCCTTGACCGAGCTATACCTTGAAAAGAAAATAAAATAAAGGAAGGCTTCTTCCACAATTGCCTTTTTCTTTGTCATAAACCCCCTGATTTCTCCCCGCAAACTGAGGCAAAATGGAGATGTTTCTGAGGGTAAAGGTGACACTAAGTTGTGAGAGGGAGGGAGCAAAATGGACCCTGTCAAGATCCACATTTGAGAATGGTTGTATCCACGTGCCCCAAAACTCTAGATAATAGTATGCAAAGAGTAGAGCAAGAGCCACCATTACGAATGCCAAAATATTTTTGTGCTAAAATGTCCTTTTAACTTCCTTCAAGGTTATCCTTTCCGGAATGAAAAAATTGTTTTGCTTTTAATCCCATGGGATTAAATGGGACCATTCTAGTACTCCAAATAATAACATAAAGGTTTTTATAGGCAAAGAAATAATACATTGCTGGGGGAGAGAATGAAGAAGTGGGAACACATTTTATGCCACTGATAGTGAAAAAAGTGAAAGCAGCAGCACTAGAGTTATTAGTGCATTCCAGATGGCAGAGTGCTATTCCCGCTGTGGTCCAATAGGAGTGGAAACAAAAAGAGTTATGGAAAGATGAAAGGAGCCAATGCTCTTACTGCCTGAGAAGAATGTTCTTGTAATCTATGTCAAGGTTAAAACACATTTACTGAGATAGAATCAGAGAGTCGTGGCATAATTCATGTTGAAATGGATCTTTGGCAGTCATGTGGTCCAACTCCCCAAGCAAAGTAGAGCCAGCCATAAAGTTCAATCCAACTTTCAAACCATGAGGCTGCTCAGGGGTTTGCCAAGCCAGAATTTTTAAGGATGGAGATCCTACAGCCTCTCTGGGCAGCCCATTCCAGTGTTTCATCACCCTCATTATAGTAATTGGCTTTGTCCTACTACTTAATTGGAATTTTAAATGTCTGCAGCTTGTGCCCATTGCCTCTAGCATTGGAGGCTGCGCACCTGCAAGTGGAATTTGGCTCCATTTTCTCTATAAACACCCACTAAATCACTGAAAAAAACAATTTGCTTGCTCTTCTTCAGGCTGGACAAACCCATCTCTCTACAATTCTCTTCATGTCATGTACGCCAGTCCCCAAGTCATCTTGATGGCCCTCTGCCTTACTCATTCCAATTAATTGCTGTCTTATTTATACTGAGGAGCACAAAACTGGACACAGTACTTTAGGTGTAGTCTTACAAGTGGTACACTGAATATACAGCAGTAATCACATCTCTCTTCCTGCTAGCTGTCATCTTACTAATAGAGTCCAGTATGTTCTTAGGCTTCACTTCCATACATACAAATCTGTTGCACATAAACTGAACACTGATGGGTACTTTGTTGCTATAATATAATTGTAAATGTTCTTGTATTGGATTGTAACTGAATTCCCAGAGAAAAACTGTAGTTAATGCATATCATGTAAGTCATGCTATTAATTCTTAAGATAATATCTTAATTAACTTCTATAAGCTGCAGAATCCCTCCTATGAGCTGTACAGGAAAATAACATGTGGGCAGACGGTAAAGGTAGCTGCAGACACCACTTTGCACCTCTGTAGTTAGTTTTATCCAACACTAATGAAGCTTTGTAGAACTCCTACAGAGCAGGTAATTGTTACATCCATTATGCAGAGGGGAGGAATTGATGCATAAATAAGCAACAGAACTAATTTTAAAGTCCACAGTGAAGGCCTAAATGACCTCTTACTGAGTGGGAGTTTTAGGAATTATTTAATTAGAGGAGAATTAGGTCAAGGCCAAATGCTTTTGAAAATCTCACGCTACCTTCTCTAACTCAAGGTCAAGCAGAGAACAGAAGTCAAGAGAAGGCCCTCCTTCTAATCCTTTAATTCATTTTGAGTGCATATCTTACTCATAAATAGTGAATCAGATGCCTCCTCCCCAGGTGCTAACATTTCCATTAGGAGCAACACAGAGGAAAAAGGGGGAAATTTGGTTAGTTCTGCAGTTCTGCAGGGAAAAAACAGCCAGCTAGATATATGGATGTAACAGTAAATAGATTATTGAAACCACTTCAGTAATTCATATATTCAGTGCTTTGTCGACAGTACATCAGTGTCCAGGACACTCTTAATTCATTTCAAAAAGACTGTATTCTATGAACACCATTTTTATCAGGGCAACCTATTGAACTACCTCTTTAACAACATATTTTCATAGCATGATTAGACAGTTTGCTTACTTTCAAATTCTGAAATGTTTTTAGAAGCGATAGGGATTTTTCTTATTATTTAACAGTATGGAATTTTTTGTCAAAAGTGAAATAAAAGACCTCAAAAATGTTGCTGGGTGAATGGGGAAATTTTGGTAAATTGTTTTCTTAGACAACATTTCAAGATAATCTTGAAGATCTTAAAATTGAGGGTGCTTATTATATCACAGCAAAAATGAACACTCCTGAAATTTTTGACTTTATGAAACAATAGAACTGAAAAATCAGGAAATAGCTATACAACTGATTAGTGCCACAAGATGGCACTGTTTTATGCTACCTGATTTATTGTCAGTGTCCTAAAACAATAAATAGGTTAACAGAGATTATAAAGACAGTAAAGTATGCATATACAGGCTTATAAAAATAAAATCAATAGTAATAAATGAACAGGAAATGTAAAAAAAAGGTTCAGTAAACAGCAGATTCTGTAGAAATAAGGTAGAACTCATTCAGCAGTGACATATCTGCCTCAATGTTATCAGGAGGTGGACAGGGGCTGGAAATAAAGACAGTTGGTCTGGTTCAGATTAATTAAGAACTCATCAGTAAGATTACCTAGTATTTAAACTTTCATTGTAAGACTTCAGGTTCAGGAAATAATTCTTAATTGTCTTCACAGCATTTTGTCTACCTTATTTTATTTGAAAGATAAAATTTTTCTACACTGGTTTCTATGGTGAGAAAAAATATTTTGCAAGAGAAAGGAGTTCTATAGCATGGACACCTACACATTTGTGCAGAATGTGTGTATTAACATTGTTCACAGCTCTAAGAATAATTTTACACAAGCTTCCCAGAACAACAGTATGACACAAAGTACCGTGTTTGGATCTTGGGGAACAGGAATTTGTTTCATGCTGGGAGAAAGGAGGATCAAAAGAGCTTCTCAGGCACACCCAATACAATCAATTTGGTATTGTTGGTTGAAATTTAATATAGTTGATGCTTATTCAGACCTAAAAAGTTGTGGCTGTTCTATTGGTGTGTTGCTCCATAAAGCTCAAGTAGCTTTCTTCTCCATATTCCTGTATGAATGTCAAGATCAATTTTACCTTGGAGGGCATGTCCTACAACTTCTCTGCATTCCTGAGGGAACAGGTAGTTCCAAAGGCATATGGAGGAAGGCATTCATTCCCACTGACTTCACTGGGAAAATGTAGGCCATTAAAATTTTGCCTGATTTGCAGTCTTAAGTTCAACACGTAAGTCCTGCTGGGAAGCACGTCACACAGTTAATATATAGCCTGTCATTACATCAATACAAGTGAAGGGAAACTTTCTTAGTTGTGGGAAAACATCCTAAATACAATATTTTTTTTAGGTATATCTTTGAAAGCCATGACCAGGACATTTGTCTCTGAGTTTTGAGCTGTCATTTATCACAAGTAGATCTGTGTCTCCACATAAAGCCAAAGAGAATAGGAAAATTGTTGATTAATTTAAAGCTATCTCTGAAATTCATCCCTTTTTGGATTATTGAAATATGACCATTATTTCTTCTATTTTTGTATTTGGAAGATGCAAGAAAAGAAAATGTTTCAATATGAAATGTACTTGTCTATGTACAGTAATATTAGCTCAACAAAGAAATACCAAACTTGACAAGCATTGCAAGAAACCTTTCTAAAAAGTATTAAGTTGTTCATTGAATACATTTTCCATCCTTTTTTTAATCAAATCATAGAATCCTTTAGTTTGGGAAAGACCTTTAAGATTATTGAGTCCAACCATTAACCCAGCACTTCCAAGTTCACCACTAAACCGTGTGCCACAGCACCACATCTACAGTCTTTTAAAGACTTCCAGAGATGGTGACCCAATCACTTCCCTGGGCAGCCTGTTCCAATGTTCACCCTTTTGGTGAAGAAATTTTTGCTAATATCCAATTTAAACTTTCGCTGGCACAACCTGAGACCATTCGCTTCTGTCCTATCACTTACAGAATAATGGAATGATTTGGGTTGGAAGCAACCTTAAAGATCATCTAGTTCCAACACCTACTTGTTAACCTAGAAGAAGATACTGACACCCACACCACCCACCATGGTGAAGTGCACTGGGATAGTCTTAAAAAACTATGATTCCATTAATCAAACATCCATTCACCCCTACTGTAGGAAAAAAAGTTTTACAGTCATTATTTTAGCAGCCTTAATGGAAGCGAAGAGCAGAAAAAAGGGGAGTAGGATGAAGCATTTAGGGTATTTAATCTATTCAGGTTAGTAAATTAATAATAAAAGTGAATCTTGGCAAAGGGTTTCTCAGCTCGAATCTTTCTATGTTTGCTGAGAAGGGAGGAGAGACAGGAAGGAGGGAGGGAAAACCAGACAGTGTTTGGAACCTTGGCTCAGGACCCTGAAATATGTGTTTGTAGTGAGTTCCTGTTCTGCGGATAGTCCAATCTTGTCAGATCTCTAAGCAACAACATCTATAGCATGCATGTGCACTAACACAGAGTAAATTGACTCAAAAGTGCATAAATTCGAAGCCAGATGGAATCTGGAATCAGATAGAGAAAAAGATAGAAAGACAGATAGAACCAGATCTGAATCTTTATTTAGTGATTGCTTTAATATCATGGTAAGTAGGGGAATAAATATTGTCATGGGTTTAAAACCCTCATAAAGCTCATTTTTCAATATTCTTATGACAGTAATATCTACAAAGTATTTTAATTCCAAGTTCTGTTTAATGCTTAAAATTACAGTGTGGGCAAGGTCTTCACCTGAAATACTCACTTCTCAGTATTTTTCAGAGGTCATCGATGACAGAATGTAGAAATCTCTGGGTACTCAGTTGTGTCAGACTTTTATATAAAACACACATTTTTTTCCAAGGTTTGTGATCTGAAAGACACTAAAGGTTATAAATAAAACAGTAATAAATGTATGTCCCTTGAGCATAAACTAACTCTAGAAATAACTTGGGTTGAATTATGCAAAAAAAATCTTTCACCATTCCATTAGAAGCAGATTTCTAAATTGTCACATGCAAACATAAGTATGTTACCTGTATTCCAGGTGTTATAAAACATGTCATAAATTAGATTTAAATATTTCTGATATTTCATGACATTCATAAAAAAATGTACAAGGCAACATAAGGTAAGATTTTTAAATGGGAAAATAATGTTTTGGTGATTAGAAAAAAAGAGTATTTATGGGACTTGAAAATTGGACCTTTTAGCTTTTTTATTCTATTAAGGGCACTAGAAGCATTTCAAAATGACTAAGTCTACTATAAATTATCAAATTTTATAGCATATAAACAACATTCTGTAACACAAGTAATAAAAGAAGGATAGTAACAGGCCAAATGCCACATTTAAAAGATGTGAATTTGGCCATTATAATAAAGTTGATGCTACTGAAGATATGGGAGATTCATTTATTCATTAAGCATACCAAAGTAGATGTATAGTAACAACATTCTGACCTGGTAACTTCTAAGGTCAATGCGTAATTGTTACAAATTTTTATATAAACTTATATATAGAATAATACCTATTAGTTATGTAGGATAGGAACGTGGAGAAGGTTCAGTGCACTTGCCTTAACTGATAAAGTCTCTTTCATTGGCAATCTTCTCTGAGCCGGATAGTATTGTTGAATAATTCTAAAAATAACTTTTACTTTAGATGATTGCTTGGACTTTGTAAGATATTATTTGCCTTTACAATTACTGAGTGGTACAATATAGGAACGGGATTCAAATCCAGATTTGGACATCCTCAGCTCAATTCAGTTGTTGCAAAAATTGCCACCTGCTGCTATTTAAGAAATGACACAGGACTTGTAGAAGACTTGTGTTTTTGTGGTGGTTGTTGGGGGCAAGGTATGATGCTTTGGGGCATCTCATACACCCTTACCTACCTAAAGGCCGGGGCAAATCAAGCTTTAAGTTTTGTTGGCTTTAACAAGATCTTTAGACAGCAAGCATACATACAGATTCCTACAGTTAGAAACCTAAGCATAGCTGTGTCCATCTGGAGCTGAATCGCACCCTAGATATCTTTTTACAAGGACAGTAGAGAGTTGATCTGCCACACATTGGCATCTAGGATTGTTTGATAGGTCTTAGTGTTTGACCTGGTCCCTGCCACTCCAAAATGGCCTGCATCACCCATGTCATATTTGACAAAGTTCTTCAATCTTTTCAGATACCCAAGGTATCTCAAAAAACAGTGGATGCTTATGTGTGAGCAAGTGAACTGAGGATGTTTTGTGTTTATAAATCCCTTTACAACACAAAAATGGCTCAGCAAGCATCTGACACCTATAATTTTTCCTGGCACTGAGCAGCTTTAAGTTCCAGTCCTGGGGTTTTTTTCCCTTCCTTTGTGCAATGTCTTACATAGTCTGTTCTCTGCTTTCATATAGTTTAAATGCTATTCATCTGACCTACTTTAGGCATCTTCATCTGATCAGGTCTCATAGACCAATTCTATAGCCAAGGAGACTACGACACCTTTCTACACTGCAATTAAACTCGTCCTAAAGTATATGGCTAAAATAGATCAGATGAATCACATGCCCATTTCTCTTTGTTGTCTGTAAAGTATGGCTAACTCAAGTGTAGACATCCGAAGTTAGGTCGGATGAATCATGTAATATGGTATCCCTCAAGGACAGAGTTGGAGGGAGGAGCCACATTCCTTCTGAAGTGACTTGTTACCACAGCGTCTGGGGTTGTCAGAAGTCAGAAAGATTAATTCTGTGTACATATTTGTATAAAGTATGACTGTCATTTCACATGTTCTTATTATTTATAAGTCTCAACGTATTCAGAGTTTCACACTGAGAAAGTGAGTACAGGATTATCAATACTTGATTGAGCATTTTTTGACCACTCAAGAATTTTAAACTGGTTTGGATTAAAAACAGGCAGATAATCATCCTTTCACAGCATCTTGAACAAAATGACACAAAATTTATGTTGACTTTATGTGAAAGACATGTGCCATCTTTATGCTGAACATGGGAGAACAGCAAGCACTTGATGGAGCATAAAGTGAATCAGATAGAAATAACTTCCTACACATAAAACATACCACTGCAAGGTCCCTGCCTCACATAAATTAATTATTAAAAGAGACTTGAACTTACACAGCTCGTTTATACTAGAAAAAAAAAAAAAATTATAATGTATTCACTGTATTTTCACCTGGTACTGGGAGTCCTAAACGTAAATTTACCATATCTCTAAACAAAGACTGAGAATCAAATAAGGCCTCACTGGGATTAATATTTTACTAAATGCTTGGTTCATCATAGAAGAATCCCCTTAACTTTCTCCCCAATTCATCAAATCTTCAGTTGTGTAAATGTAATTCCTTGTGAAACTGGATTGTAAGTAGATCAGTGAAATTATGGAAGTTTAAAATAACTGGCATAATCTGAAAGCCCAGTGAACAAGAGGAGAAGGAGGAGTAGAAAGCAGGAATGAGGATGAGTAGGCTTTACTATCAAACCAGCTTCAGTGTCAAGAAAATGCCACATGTTTACTACTACGCAGTTAACAGCTGCATATGGCCATGACAAAAATACATCATGTTTCTAAAAACCAAGGGTCTGAACAGCCACGTAATGACAGGAAAGTTGAAAAACATTCCTGATGGAATTGAGGACCAAGAAATCCATAAAGCAGGATAAGACATGCAGGACTGAACCTGAATATCATGGAATCATAGAATCATAGAATGTATTGGGTTGGAAGGGACCTCTAAAGGCCATCTAGTCCAACCCCCCAACAATAAGCAGGGACATCTCTAAGTCAGGTTGCTCAGAGTCCCATCAAGCCTGACCTTGAATATCTCCAGGGATGGGGCCTCCACCACCTCCATGGGCAACCTGTTCCAGTGCTCAGCCACCCTCATATTAAAGAACTTCTTCCTAATGCTTAACCTAAATCTACCGTTTTCTAGCTTAAAACCATTACCTATCCTGTCACCACTCTTCACCTTGAGAACAGATCTTCCCCTGCCTTCTTATAGGCCCCTTTCAGGTATTGGAAGGTCACTATAAGGTCTCCCAGGAGCCTTCTTTTCTCCAGGCTGAACCCCAGCTGTCTCAGCCTGTCTTCATAGGAGAGGTGTTCCAGCCCTCTAATCCTTTTTGTGGCTCTTCTCTGGACATGATCCAACAGGTCCACATCCTTCTTGTGCTGGGGGCTCCAGAGCTAGACACAGTACTCCAGGTGACGTCTTACCAGGGCAGAGTAGAGGGGCAGAATCACCCCTCTTGATCTGCTGGCCATGCTTTTTTTGATGCAGTCCAGGATGCGATTTGCCTTCTGGGCTGCAATTGAAACGCAGTTCTGAAGATCCTTCAAAGGCAATGCTGAAGAATGGTACCAGAGTTCAGTTAAGTACCAGCACTTGTACAGCCTGAAGATTTAATATTGAAGAGGACTGTGAAACATCTGTAAGTTAGTCAGATGAAGGATGGCAGAAACCTTTAGAATCTAAATATTACATGAATACATGTGTTCCTGTATTTACATTAAAACTGTGTTTTATAAGCGTTTATGGCAGTATTGTTTATCTTCACTCATATACCTTCATAATGAGAAGACTTCTCTCTTTGGCAGTTAGGTGACCTGGTTCTATTCCCCATATTCTGAGCCTGGAATTTGCAACAGTTGGACATCATAGTAATGGATCAAAGTTTAGTTATATTTAACACCTTGCTATGTCACATGAATTAAAAACAGAGAGACATGGAAAATTAGGTTTCATAGAAGGGAAAGAAAGTGAGATAGAGAAATTAACCTGTATTTTGCAGTAGTCAAGGAGGTATGAATCTTCATAGTAAAAGTCGGTTTATGTGGCTTAGGACTTTTTTATGGATCTACTCTTCAAGTACATTGTAACATGGCTTTTTGGTTATACCTCCATGCATTCTGTAACATCTATAATTACTGTACCTCTGGGAAAGTTATGAACACTGCCATTTTTTTACTGTCTTGATTTTTGCACGCTAGATTTTCCACAAAAAAACCCAAGAGAACGAAGGAAAAAAAAACAAACAACCAACCAATAATGTCAAACAAGTATCCAAATGACAGACAGTTTCTATAAAAAATATCATCCTGAAATAAGCCAGTAGACCTCCCAGGAATGTTCTTTTAGAAATATTGTCGCAGTTGGAATGAATACCTCTTGTAACATAAGCCTGCTACCATAACTGGTCTGACTTTGTTACAAGGCACGCCAATAGGAAGGAAGAAAACAGTTGCAAAGTAGAGACATTTTAAAGACGTGCAATGACTTTTAAGGGCAATACTCATTGACTATGACACAAACATCTAATGTTTCTAGTGTCACTTCCTACGATCAGAACTGTAGTATGTGCAGTAATATTTTTTTTTAAGAAGATACTATTTCACTAGATCTTTTGTAAGGGCTTTTTGGAACTGATCACATAGAAGCTGCCAAGACCCATATTTGCCAGTTCTTCGAACAGTTAAGCCTTCTCTCAAGTGACCTCTCTGGTCACAGTTGGGACACTGGCCCTACACTTTGTTGGTTTTCTTTTAGCACACTTATAAACAAAATCTGGCTGAATGTGTATACCTATAAAGAAGAAAAGCCATACAAGGCTTGATTAAGAACCAGTCTGTATGTTTACAAATGTCTACAAACATTTGACTTGTGACAGATCCCATGTTACATCTGAATGTCTGTAGTGCCACATATGGACCTCTGAGGTAAAATGTGATTAAATGCTCCAACAGACACTGCAGGGCTGCCAGAAATGCCACCCTCTTATGAAGATTCAGAACAGACCTGTATTGAAAAGGGACATTGGATTTTTAAATAACTAATAAAGAAAATGGTCATTATTTTCTGACATAACCAGTGACAAGACAGAATTTAGGAGTTTTGTTTATCTTAGAAAACTTTTTGCTCAGGCCTAGGATATGTTAGTTTCCATTAAAATTCATATTTCTTACAGACATTTCTTGGTGTTGTAAAATAATTATAACAGGATTGAATTTTGCAGGCCTTGGCCCTGCTGTATCACGGCAGGGGCTGTGACTGACCCTGATAGCCCACCCTGGGCTTTGGCAACGGGGAGCTGTGCTGCGGAGGAACACTCCACATTCCTGCCCCTGCCCAGCACCCTGCTACTCCCTGACACATCATTTGAAAAACAGAAATTCCCATCCCTTCCCAAGGAGTCTTCTGAAGAAAATACATGGGAGAAGCTCAATACAACATATCCTTTGCACAGGACCTTCAAGGACAGCTTCAGTCACAAGGAGCGACCAGGCAGGCAGGTAGAGCTGTGCTCTTGTACCTTGCCCTCGGCATGCATCAGGAACACCTTGACAGTTTGTGCCCCTCACATGGCTGCAGCAAAGAACCTATTTCTGCTTCCTAGAATGGGCTTAATTTGTGAAATAAGGGTGTAGATGCTTTCTCTAAAACGGCAGCAATTTTAAGCTAAGGTTCAAATCAAGGCCATAGGAAACACTACTGATGAAATTTTCAGGTATCTGTGAAATAAAGTGGAGACATTGAGAACTGCTTTCCAGATAAAGCAATCCAATTTCATCCTCAGCCCCAATTACCACAACTTGCATTGATCATCACAGGCATCACCTATATCTTTTGAGATGACAGCTGCTATAGAAAGGTAAATTTCTATAATCATGATACATTTTTGTCAAATACATTTTAAGGTTTCTTCTTTCTCTTTCCTTCATAACATGTATCATTGTTATAGTGATGTCATTACTGCTGTTCTTAGCAACTTATCCAGGCCACCATGGCCATTATGCCTTATTGAAGTGCACCTAGCGCAGCACAGTCCTAATCTGTCCAGCTGTGAATGGGAAAACAGGGATAAAGAGTCACATTTTTTCTTACTGCCTGCAGGTAGGCTCTCTGTAATTAAAGCTATCAGAGATTTTCTTCATCAGCTTCTCCCTTGGCTCCCTGAAGTTCCATTCCCAAACTTCATTAAAACTCAATCTGTGCAATGTTTTTCTGGGCAAGATATATAAATTCGCCCTTGAGAACAATGGTCTGTGAAGTGATGGGGTTTTGTTGTCCTGTAAAATAGTCCTAATATTTCTGTATACACACCAACAGAGGTTACTTTACACATGCAAGTACTTCACAAGCAGTTTGAGCTATATCAGCTTATGCTAACATAAACTGGCCCTTGTCAGCTACAGGACTATATAGATACAGTTTTCTAAACTCTGTAAGGTCTCAAAGATGAATTCGCATTATTAGAGATTTTTTCAGGTTCTATTATATCACAATAAAAGGCTTCAACCTGAAAGAAATGAAATCAGAATGCTCAAGCTTATTTAAGAAAATCTAATAAATATCGCTTCATTTTTACCTCTTACTTTATGACTTTACGCTTCATGTTTTCTATATGAAACTGGTTTGGTATGTTTGTGACTTCACAAACATTGCAGTCTAAGAATTCTATGCCAGCTAATTGTGCCTTCTATCATTTTTTTCAATGACAAGTACGTGCGCACATGTGTTTCCTGCTCGAGGTGAGGTTCATATTTACAGGATATGGAAAGTTAGCATGACAAGAGTAATGACTGTGTAGAAGGAAATTCACTTTCATTAACAGGCATCCTATTTACTGTACTGTCACCTAGCATGATATGCCGCACACCATTTCAGACACCAAAGTTCTTTTACTGACAACTTCCTGCCCAGAAAATGGAAACTTTGACAAAAAACAACAATAACAAAAAAACCCAAAACAAACAAACAAACAAACAAAAAAAAAAAAAAAAAAAAAGAAGGCTGAGTTTACCCTGGAAAAAAATATATCAGTTAGATCCTTGCCCCAGACACACCCATTCAGTTCCCATTGAGTCCACTGGTCACATAAGAAATTGATTTCAGAAGAGAATACTGAATTATTTGGTTTAATAAAAAATTGTTAACAAAAACACCTTTTTTTTTTTTTAACCCACTGCATTCCACTCACTCAGAGGCCTGGCTGTCTTCAAAACTGTTTTCCAAAACCTTTTAATTATGAGTGAAGCTTAATTCTTCTGGCAGTGACTGCAGAAAGATTCCCAATCAGCAGAAAAACTGGGAAAAGCATTCAGGGAGCTTGAAAAATAATGATCCTCAGCATCTACCTATAGCATTACTGTGGGATGAAGTGGAAAGGAGTAAGTCTGCATTCATAAATCTGAAAAAAATGGACCCAGAGACCCAGCCACCGAGTTAGAAATACCATGTTCAAGCCAGTGGCTGGATTTGCAATGATGGGAGAACTGCAGGGCTGATTGATACTCTGACTAGAGGCAGGCACCACAAGAGTGAGTCATTTAAAGGAAATCATTTTTCATGCACTTAACACTACTACAAGCCCTCTGCACATACAAACTGGGCTCCACATGATTGTAAATCAGGGCACTGAAATGAGTATAAAGCTGGGATAAAATCCCATGAATCAGTGCACTTTTTTTTTTTTTTTAAGGTTTTTTTTAGGGTTTCTATAACAATAATGGGAAAAAAACCTGTTTATTTGAGTGTTGCCAGAAATGGCATGCTTCGTATTTTTGTTTTAAAGATGAAATATTTTGGATGCTGCTTTCACTCAAGATTATAATCACTTGCAACCATTCTTTTGCAAAGGCTATAACACTAAAATTCACAAGGACAAGATTTACCCACACGAGAAATTCTATTCTGTGAAGAAAGATTTGGCCATAACTCAGCTCATATGAATAACTGAATTGAGAGTCATGGAATAATACTCCTTTCTGCTCTGTGATGCATGACTTTAATTTAGCACAGTGATATGGATCACTGAAAATGACCATTTCCAGGGTTATGGAAGAGCTTGCTGCCGATTAGAAATCATAGAGTGCTACTGAATTTACGTACAAAAAGGCTGAGAATCAGTTTAAAGATCTGAAGTTTTAGCTTTTGAGAAAAATGTGTGAATGGCTCACCAGTTACTAAAATAGACTGAGTGTTACAACAGCAAGGGCATGTAGACATTACATGTGTAATAAAAATATGGGTGGTAACAAATTACATTGCTGTGAAGAGCAGATGAAGAGAGACGCCTACTGAAACCTGCTGCTGCCTTTGAACTTTAAAATTTTGACTTAATAAGCTCTGCGCTGGTGCTGCTTAGCGAAGAGCTGTCACGAAGGGCAGATTTGTTTCACAGCAGAGTTGCTTTATTAAAAGTCCTCAGCATTTCCATAAAGTCCTGATTCAGAAACTGAAGGAGGAGTTACATTGAACTTGACTGCTGACCTGACAGTGAGAATGGAGCTATTGTACCCAGAACTGAATATGCCTATCTGTGCTTCTTCTCACTAAGCTTCACACGGCAGTTACCCTCAGAAAGAGAGGAACCCTTTAGAGATCTGAAAGTTGCTGACTGCCAGACTTTGAAACCCTGAACCAGACCCTAAAGTCGGTAGGTTTCATAGCTGTTAAGAGGCTAAAATACAACTTTTAACCTTCTCCCTTTTTTCTCCATTTGCTGTAGGGTAATCAATGGACTGCAAGCCATGTGCAACAGCATGGCCCATGTCGTCATCTTTGTGCTATTCAGCAAACTGCAAGCTAGATGTGCTCAATTAACAGCAAAGATTGTCAGGGAAGCAGAGCTGGAAATGCTTATTTGGTACTGCATGAATTGAAGCTGCTTGTTTGAATAAACCACTAATTACCTCACTGACTCTTTTGCATTAAGCCTCCTTTTTATACTGTGCTTTACTTGGTGGGAAGGAGTCAGTACAATTTAGTACAAAATGTGATAGAAACTAATGCCTGGGAAGGAAAAACTCTAATGACACATTATGTGTTGTTCATTGAATGGCATTCTTTATTACTGCTGAACTTTCAGGACGAAGAAAATCTCATCTATACTCATTGGTCGTACAAATAAAACACACAGAAAGCAAAAGGCAGGGCTCCTTTCTGCTCTGCATGACGTACTAGGAAGACCAGCATCCTCCTAAGTTACACTGGTTTTTTGAGATTTTAACTGAACTTCAAACTCTGTGATGAAGATAGATCTGATTATATTATAGAGGCTTGTCTTATCCAGGAAATTTTCTAATGCTTTTTCAATGTTAATCTATAGTTTTCTTCTGGCTTCATCCTGATGGAAGCTGTGGTGCAGTTAGACATTTTCTTGTTAAGGCTGCACTGAGACACAGCTCTCAGTTCAATCCTACAGCTGCTTTAAAAGTGATAGCAGCAGCAGCAAGCCATGTCTCATAAGCAAAGAAATGTAGAAAATGCACTGAAAATTAAAAAATTGAAAATATGCTTCACTTCTGTTACAAGATCTATAAGGAGTCAATGAAAAGCTTTTTATGAGTTTCGTTTGTTCTATGCAAAATTAATTTTCTACAATTTAATGCTCCTTTGTTCCCTCTAACAACTGAATGAACATAATTTTTGTCATAGGAGAAATAGCTTCCTGCTGCCACTTTCACTGAGCTAGAAAAGACTGTTTGCATATCATGTTATCAGAGAAACACTTTGTTTTGCACCATGGTGACAAAGCTGAAATAACTGTACAAGGTAGAACTGCAGGGTGTCTAAGACTGTTGCAAGAAGCAATGCCAATGCAACAAGATGCTCTTTCTAACTCCTAGAAACTTCTTGTCACTACTGGCCAGTGAGGAGCTCCTCTTCTTAGAATAAAAGCTTAAGGCAACTCATATTGGAAGATGGCTTTGAGGGCTTTGGGGTGAATGAATCCCAAAAGACAGAACAGGGAGGGGGACAGGGGATTAGGAGAGGTGACATTGACAGTATTAGGTAAACAGAAGGAAGTGAGATGGAACAAGATATTTATTTCCTATTCATAGGAACTGATGGGAAAAATGAGGCAAAGATTTACTGTCCATTTTATATCACTATTAGGGGGGAACGAATAGCAGCTTTCAAATGCCCATGAGCAGGTTTTCAAGAAGACAGGGTCAGGCTCTTCAGAATGATGTATGGAAGTGGAGGAGATGCAACTCATGTATGATGGAAAAAGGAGAGGTTCAGACTGGATGTAAGGAAAAGTCTTTTCAACACAAGGATGTTCAGCAGTAGAATAGCTTGCCCAGAGAGGTTGTGCAGTTTCCACTCTTGGGGGTTTTCAGCTCCTGACTGGAAAAACACCAGAGTAACATGGTTTAATCTCATGGCTGATCCTGCTTTGAGCAGAAGGTTGGACTAGAAACTGCTTGAGGTCCCTTCTAACATAAATTATTTTATGATCCTGTGATCCTATGACTGTTCCATTTATTGTGGAAACAGGTCTTTTTCCAACCATAAAAACGAACTTTCCATTTATCCTTATCATTGACTCGGCAGTAATTATTGTTCACAATAAACATCTGCTTGACTGCTGACTATTGACTTTTCATAATTATTGCTGTATTTATCTTTCAGATTACTAATATTTTCTTTCATTTACATATAAACTCAATGCTTGCAAAAAGAAATGCAAGGTTATTTAGAGAACTTAGGAGAATGTGTTTAGCTTCCCTAGTTTAGATGCCAGAAAAGGCCCAGATAGTTTGCTACTAAGGGCATTTACCTTTTTTTACGTAGTTTTAACATCATTTAGCAGGAGGATGGTATGTGGGCTACAATTATTCTAACTCTAATAAGACAGGAAGAGAATAATGCACTTTTGGGAGGTGAGGAAAGCATTATCTCAATGTTCCTAACACTTCTATCGCTGTGCTGTTTGTATTACAATCTAGACAAATGATAGTCTAAGCTTGGAATGTCCAGATTGTAGAGGATTTAAATTGTTTTCATGTTGGCACCATCTCAAATGGAGTTTTTAATAGTGCTGTTACACTTAAATTTTCTTTGGACTTTTGACTAATAAGAGAAAAGCACTCCTTTTTAAAGAGGTACCATTCTTGAGTTTTCAGAATTTAGGAAAAAAGAAAAATGGAATGTGGGGAGTTTTCTCAGGTGACTAAGTCATGTAAGACAATTTTAAACTTATTTATCCTCCTCCTCAAATAAAAACTGAAAAGAAAACAGAGAAGAGTCAGTCTTCTACTGCCTTGCATGTAGTATAGGTCCTCTACAATTTGTGAAACAGGGGTAAAGAGAAAAAGAACCCTGCAGGAAAAAATCATTAGATTTACACCTAGTACTTTTTATACATCCCGAGATTTGTTTTGACGCAACAAACAACAGATAAATCTGAGTGACTTTAAAAAAACTTATAGCATGTGCTTTAATCTTTTTGCTGTATCAGAAGAGCCAAATAATTGTAGAAGAGAGAACCTAGTTTTGAATTCCTTAAGTTTGCTGGGTGCTAAGCAGATGCACACTCAAGAACAACCTGCCAGTCTCTCTCCATGTTGTGCTGGAAGTTGTCACATTTACTTATGTCTTCTTGCAGAACTGACTGGGTGACGATATCATAATATGGTTCAGTCAAAACAAGGTGACCCAGGAAAGAACCACTACTTAAACTGTTTAATCTAACCTGTCTCATTTTGACTATATTAGCAAATCATCCTAGCAAATACTTGGACACAATGAACACAGCCAAGAAGTTGACAAACATCTGCGAGTGGTCATGTCTCATACAGTGGAACCAAGAAGGT
Source organism: Coracias cyanogaster (assembly GCA_033124195.1). Lineage (NCBI taxonomy): Eukaryota > Metazoa > Chordata > Aves > Coraciiformes > Coraciidae > Coracias > Coracias cyanogaster. The sequence continues at coordinate 6,708 of JAVSBS010017276.1, read as the reverse complement.
AACATCCATTCAAAGCTTAATGATCCTACAAAGGAGAGCCTGGATCCTGCAAATCCTTTCCAAATAGTGTATGCAAGTCAGGGGATTAGATCTTTTTTTTTGTTTGATGTATAATTGTGCAGCATACATAAAGCATGTGTTAAATACAGCATTTAAAGCTGAAAAGTTAAGATTTCAAGAGATAAGAAATATGAGAGTCAAGATTTTAATATACGTTTCCTGTAGTCCAGTTGGGCACCTACCCCACTTTCTGGCTGAATCAGAGGCTATGTTTCCTGGTTTATAAAAATCAGGCATTCATGTGTATGGAGCTTGCAAAAATACCATCAGGTATATATATTGTGATCCACACGGAGACTGTATAGACAATTCAAACCGTGGCTTTTCCTATTACAAAAGCTAAGAACCTAATTTAGCAACTCAACCATTACTTTAACACAATTGTGTAATTTCCTGTAACAACAGCTCATCACTTCATACATCATCACATTGGAGTCCTGACCTTTTAACTCTCTAACAAAGAATACAGTCAAACTTAAGTTCACTGATTGCTGTGTAGCAATGGGGCAAAATTACATGGCTGAAATTCCCGTTTTCATTGTCTGTGTCCTCCTCTTCTTGGACAGAGCCTGTTACACTCAAAGAAAGGTGCTACTAGTTATCTCATGAAGCATGTTCTGAATTTTGTGTTGGTCAGTACCATGGATGAAGGAAAATTGAAAAAGGGGTCTTAGGCCACCTGAAGACTTCAGTGGTTCACTTTACTCTGATACAAGGACAGGAAAAGTGACTAAGAACCATTTCTGTTGGCCAATTTGAATTTATTCTGGGTATAACTAGGTCCTACAGGTCAGCAATGGAAGATTATTGTCTTAGAGTGGAACAATAGCTATCATGTTCACTGAGGACTAGCTAGTAGGATTCTGGTTCAGTCTACTAGCTCTGCTGCTATGGCAAGCTTCATTTATTGTTCTTGCTTTAGAAGGAAATAAGTAGGTCTGGCTGTTAGAGTATTCAGGTTCAGTGATTTTCACAGAATCACAGAATGGTAGGAGTTGGAAGGGACCTCTGAAGATCATCTAGTCCAAGCCCCCTGCCAGAGCAGGTTCACCTAGAGCAGGTTACATAGGATGGTGTCCAGATGGGTTTTGAATGTCTCCAGAGATGGAGACTCGACCACCTCTCTGGGCAGCCTGTTCCAGTGCTCTGCTACCCTCAAAGTAAAAAAATTCCTCCTCAGGTTTAGATGAAACTTCCTGTGTTCAAGTTTGTGCCTGTTACCTCTTGTCCTGTCACTGGGCACCACTGAAAAGAGTCTGGTCCCATCCTCCTGACACCCACCGTTTAAATATTTATAAGCATTGACAAGATTTCCCCTCAGTCTTCTCTTCTCTAGGCTAAAAAGCCCCAGGCTGAAAGCTCTTGAAGAATAGAAGTAAAAAAAAGAAAAAGGAATGAATTATTTGTATAAACATTCTGCACTTATGAGGGTATTATACACAGTACATTTCTATAAACAGAGCTTTGTCCCAGCTGAACTCCTTAGATCTTCTCAAAACAAACAAAGAAGGTTTTGATAATAACAGAATATACTGAAGATACACAGTTTTCTGTAAACCTTCCTTTATTGCAAATGCAAACAAATCATTCACACATACCCAACAAAACCAGAAGACAGCTTTCTGAAAAATGACCTGTCCAGTGACACTTGCACAGTATGATAGAAACCCCACATATATCACTTAAACTCGGTGTTTGCTGGAGATACTGTGTTAGCTTACCAAGTTATCAAGTCAGCATGCATAGATGTGGTCAGTGTTTTGAGCCTCTGCTCTTCTTCTCTCTAAAAGTTCTATGTGGGTTTGGGGAAAACGCAACTTTTTGAACTCAGAATATAACAAAGCAGAAGCAGGGCTGTGGTGTGGGATAATGATTACTTCACAGGACACAGCTTGGGTTGCTACTGCTGCTTTCCGTTTTGGAATAAACGTGTGTGAACAATGACAGATAAATACTTCAGTGGTGCAGATATATTGAAGGAAATGTTTAATAGATTATTAAAAAAAAAAAAAAGAGTCACACAGATTCCTAGTCAGCTATCTATAGCTCTGAACTATGGAAGTTATCCATCTTGAATTCTCGTGATTCTTGCAGTATTGGTTACCTCATTTGCATAAAATGAATAGAATAAATTCTTATGAATCCAAAAATATACGGTTGCCAGGATACATCTTGCTAGATGCAAATGAAAATGGGTTTGTGTCGACCAGCTTAAAATAGTTTGGTACTTAGACATTTTCTTATTAACATTAATAGTGATAAATGAAACATTACATATCCACTGAGCTATTGAAATGATTTTTTTTTGCAATAGGAATATTATTTCAAGGAAATCTGAACTAATTTTTGTACAACAAAATTCCACTAAAATACCCTACAGTTTTATTGTAGAAGCAGCATACAGAATGAATAAATATTCCATGTTTGCTTCTTAATAAACTTTTGATTTCAAAACTGTTCATGGCTTTTATTATTTTCAGCACTACAGCATTAATAACAAGCATTTATCAGTGTCTAGGAACACTATTATTATGCTTTGTCTATGTATATGTGGATAAAGTCGTTATAGTTGAGAACCATACCCAGAAAAAGTCTTTGGATCTAACCACATTCCTATACAGTTGCATAGCCAAAGTCCCATTATTTAAACCACAGTATTCTGACTTGCTAAAAAAATAACAAAAATATAATTTATCCTTATTTTTAGCAATAGATTTTATAAATCTCAACTATTTTAAGCTGTATGCATGCATATAAATATCCTTAATAGTCTATACCAGAAGTTTAATCCCATCACTTTAATTTGTGTAAGATTGACAAAGACAATGAGTCTGCATTGAATGCCTAATGAAGATAATTAACATAGAAAATACGTACATTTTTATTGTGTGCCATTCAAGGTGTGTGTAGGTATTTTAAAGGGGGTTATATTTCCTATATATTGACTTCCAAACAGGTAGTCAAAGGCAGGTCAGATTTCCAGCTGTACTCAGCTGAGACTCCTGTATTTTTAGTGAGCAGTGTTGCTGCTCTAATCTGCCATGGCTGGTCTGTTGTCAGCAAAGAGCTGCCTGCCTATGCTTCTTCCAATGTCATGCATCACTTGACACAAGAAAAAAACTGGAGGTTTACTGCCATAAAAGCCTGATGTGTGCGGAGAAGGAAAGCTCTTCAAGCTGAAGAGATCTACAACAATTCAGATGCAGAAGTCTTCTCTCCCCCCTTACTTATGGTCTCTTGAGAGGAGAGAAAAATACTGCAAAACCACAATTCTCTCACATGAAACAATTTCAGACACAATTCTGAGTTGTAAAATTATAGATTAACTCCCTCCTCTTTTGGTTTGTTCTCTCTCAAAATGTACTGGTTTTACTCCTCATTTTCAGTGGTATAACTGAGAAGAAAATTATGTTCCTAAATTCCAAAATAGCACTGAGGTTCATCTTCACAAGTGATGAACAGCTACAACTTCAAACAATATCAGTGGTACCGTGAATTATGCAAGTGATGACAGGATTGTACTGAATATTCATACAATTTACTTCATAGAATATATTAGCATTATCCTTTATTTCTGTTAACCACAAAAATAAAGTACTTCCAGACTGAGAAGATAATTAAGGGGCTGATTCAATGGCTACTGAAATTGAAGACACTTTCCTTTGGCAATCTCTGAACTGAGTGCTAAACCTTTCTTTCCCTGAGAATGCTCTTTGTACTAACCTTCTTCGTTTCAGTCTGCACAGAGCTAAAATGAGCATTAAGAAAGATGTTCTTTTATTCAAAAAATCAACTCCTACATGTAATACTTGAGAAAACTGATAGATAAACACATTAGTTCTGCTTAGCAAGTTAAATATCAAAAGCTGAAAACTCATGTTCCTATTTCTGAGACTGCTGCTTGCATCCTGATGATTGTCAGTGTAATTCTGCATAAAGGCAGGAGTTTCAACACTTGCAAAGCACCATACTCTACAAGAGATTAGACAAGAATGTTCCAGGTAGATAAAAAATCAAGTATTTGCCAACATTGTAAATGACTTAATGAATAATTCCTGATTAAAAAAAACAAAACCAAAACCAAAATCAAACACGCCACCATTCAAATGACAGCAGGTGTTATAAAGCCAGCATCTAAAAGAAAAAAGTGGGAAATGGCTGCAATGCTGCTATGTCCCAGTTGAGCCATGGCAACTGGTTGTGTATACATTGTCATAACTGTGAAGTAAAACGTGTTAAATTCCCCCGACATTTGAGATTGCAAATCAATTTGGATGGGATTCAGTGTGAGATTCAGACTCTTACATTTTACATGTCTGTATGCAGGTGTCTTCAGCTAGATGTCTAATTTTCCATTGCAGTGAAGACAAATTCATTTGTCTAGCAATGGGCATTCTGAGCTACCTGAGCTACTTCTATGGGTCACAGGACCTACAGGAGATCTGGTGCTTCTGGAGGAGCAGTAGAAAACAAAGTAAAATACCCAAGGGCATCTTAAAAAGCCCTAAATGTTTCTGCTTATCCCACCAGTGGATCAGGACCTGGGTCAGCAGAGGCAACCTAAATTTAGAGGCATAACTCACCTGTGTAAATGTAAGCACATCCTTTCATCTGAGAAAATTTAGGGTATTGAGGTACTGGGATGAAGCTTGTAGAGATGAGACAGAACTTTATGGGAATCCTGCACCTCTTCAAAGCAAAAACTGGGCATTATCCCTCACACAGTCCAAGTTATAAGACATTACTTTATTGAGGAATCTGAGCCCTACTAATGTGCCTCTAATGGGATTTGTATCACACCAGCACTGGGATAAGGGTTTCACGCATCCAGTTACTGTGGCTTGGCTAATACGCAAGTACCCAGTTAAACAACAATTTCCTGGTCTCTAACGTCACTGTCCAAAGCTGAGAATCTGAAATCTATTGCTCATCTGTCATTTCCCCTACAGGCTGTTCCACTTCAATCTTGTGGCAGTGTGTGACGCTAAAGATATGTAGATGTGCTACAGTCCATTTCATCAATATATAACAGCCCCTTTGTTTTGGCAGGATTTAAAGTTGGACTTCTCTAACTCCTAAATACTACCCGTATCCAGAATCAAAATATTCTTCTGGCGAAGTCCCTGATGGATTCAGTGCAGACAATCTGATAGCGTACATAACATGCACTAATAGAGTCAGAATGTTTCCAAATGATGGGTAACAGCTGCCTCTTCCTTTGTAAAAGCATCTAGTTAAAGACATGACCATTATACAGCAGTCAGAAGGCATGCCCTGGAAAAATAAGTATAAGGGGACATTAAGCTGCTAGCTGGGAATCTGAGGTTCAGTCTCTCTCCTCGTTCAAGTTTTCTGTGTGACTGTTCTTCCTGCTTGAAAGTGGAGCAATGCTATTTACTTCTTTTAAAGGGTGCTTTGAGGCTCGTGGATAAAAAATGCAAGCCAGCAGCTTAGTGTTCTACTAAGCTGGGTACTGTAAGGGTAGCTATATTAAATATGTGCTACAGTAGGAGGCACCAAGCCTTTTAATAGACTAGGTGTGTCACTGGAATTATTTTCTAACTATAAAATTCAGGATTTTCAGACCAAAGAAGAATAATTCAAGGACATCTGGACACAGCCTGCATAAAGGTAAGAGGTTAAAATGTGTAAGCGGTGCTGTTCTGGGATGCTTGCTCCGTGGGAGTGATGGGGTCAGTTCAGCAGCAGAACCTACATGCTCACAGCTCTACCAAACCACCCGGCTTCACAAGCACTTCAAAACTTGGCTTATTCATGAGAATCACACCTCTTGGTGCCCACAGGCCCTTTGTTCAATGCGTCTGCCCTAAGCAGAATGCTGCTGTGAACTCCCAAGTTCACTGGCACAAGTGCTGTAATGGCTTTGTGGTCAGCATTATGGCTTCGCACATTTAAAGACCTCGGCAAGCAAAACCCTGGTATGAACAAACAACCAGATATTTTTAAGCTGTAGTTCCAATATTGTTACTTGTAGGCTTTTTGCTTTTTTTTTTTTTCCTTTTCTTCTTCCTGTAAATGACTCATAGATTGGCTTTTGGGGAAGGGGGAAACCAAGCGCCGCATAGCCACTCTTGCAACTTTAACCTTATTTAACCCTCAAAACAGCAAGAGGAAGTACAAAGTATTTTCACGAGCTGTGAATGGGCTCAGCTCTGGTTCTGACGTCTTGAGGAAGTGCTGCCTTCTGCAAAGCCAGAAATGCCAAAAATGTACTTGCCGTCGCACTGAACTCGAGCATTTACACACAGAGCCCCACCAAAAAAACAGAGCCCGACAGCTGGGAGGAGAGGGGACGGGATCTCTGCGGAACAGGGGGATTTGGGTCGGCGCCGACGTCCCCGGGCGGGGCTGCAGCGCGGGTTCCACCCGCACGCTTCCCTGCCCTTCTTTCTAGGCAGACCCCCCCAGACCTCCCCACCCGCCGGGCTGCGGAGCCTGAGGGTCCCCGCGTGAGGCCTGTGGGGACGCAGGGGACCCCCTCGCCTGCAGCCTCTTCTCCCCGTTCCCTGCCTCAGAGCCGCGCCGCCGCCCTCCCGGGAACCGCTCCTGCCCCCGTGGCCGCCGCGCCTCGGCCCCCCGCCCAGCCCGCGGCGGCGAGAGGCGGGTCCGAGGGAGCCGCGCCCGCCC
>JAVSBS010017275.1:38053-57758 GCA_033124195.1 Coracias cyanogaster | reverse complement strand
GGGCATCCCCGCCGGCGGGGCTTGCCGGGGCGGCGGCGGCGGCGGCGGCGGGGGATCCCCGCCAGCGGCGGGCGGGCGCGGTGGGAGCCGGGCGGGGGCCGCCAGGAGTCCGCGCCCGAACTGGAGCGGGGGGACCCCAGCCGGGGCCTTGCGTAAAGCGGGGCGGGGGATCCCTGACAGCCGGGCCCGCGCCGGGAAGAGGCGGGGGATCCTTGACAGCCGGGCCCGCGCCGCGGAGGGAGGCGGGGATCCCCGCCAGCGGAGCCTGGGCCCGGGGCGGGGCGGGGGGTCCCGGTGACAGAAGCGATTCCCGCAGGGGGCCCGAGTGCCGGCGGGACTCCCGAGGCCGGGCCTGTGCCCTGCGGGGGTGGGGAGAGCTGACAGCCGCGCTCATGCGTTGTGCCGGGCCCCGCGGGAGCGGGGGGGCTGTCACCTGACAGCTGGCCCGGGGCCGCGCTGGCGGGGCCGGGGCGCGGACACCCCGGGCGGCGGCCCCGGGGGAGCCCCTCCTGGGCCGGGTGCCCGCGTCGGGTTTCAGGAAGTTTCCTGGTGAGCAGGGCTGTGCGAAGGCTCCGCATCCCCGAAACTAATTTTTTCCTTAGGGTGCGGATGGTGGGAAGTGGAGGGACCCCTTGGGTGAAAGGCGCGGAGGGGAGCGGGGTCTCTCTAGTAGATTTTTTCTTTTTTTTTTTTTTTTTTTCTTGTTGAGATACTGGCTAGTTTACTAGGTCAGTGGCTCGTAGACTTGTCTGCTTGTAGTCCTTCCCTGCCCCCAGATCATACTTCAGAAGTGTTACTTCCATTGGATTTTTAGTCCTGTGTTAGTTTTATTGGTCAGTAATTTGGGATTAGCTGCTTGAGCCTTACCCATCTCAGATCAGAAGCCGTGTTGCTGTCCTTTCTGTTAGCCTCCTGACTTTCTAACTTGTGCTTTTCACCCTTGGTTTGCGGTTCCTTCATCCTGTTAATTACCTAGCAGAGAACTAGAAACACTTGGAGTGTGGGTTTCCATCAGATGGCCTCGGGACACGGATTTACTGTCCTGGTAGTTGTGTGTTGTCAGGAGCCAGTAATGGAGACTTGAGGTAGTGGGTTCCTACACTGGCTTTCCTTATGTTAGGAGAGATTTGGGGTGCAGGGACTGTCGGATGGATGTGTGGCAAAAATCTGTGACTTTATGTTCATATATTTAAATGTACAGCGTCCCAAAAATGAAAACTAAGTATCTTTTTTGCATCTTGCATTGTTTATCTTGATTGTCTTCTTTGCCTTAATGTACATTGCACCAGCAAAAACGATGTTTTCCAAGAATGTGGGGACTTGGTGAATCCTGAAGGATTTGTGTTTCACTTGGTCATCCTTGAGACCATCTCTGGTGCTTCTGCCTCTGCATGAGTGGGGAAGTTCTAGCAGCTGGCTGAACATATGGGTAGAGATGGGCTCTAAAATCATCATCTGTCTGCCTACTTGAGTTCTTAGGAAGCATTCTTACATGAAAATTAAAGCTTCGGTAGCTTTTCTAAACTATATAAAAGTGTAAAACTTTTTTTTTTTTTAATGTTGAGGGGTTCTCAGTACATCCTGATTTTAAAGACAAAATTATCACAACTTTTTGGAGTTGAGTTACATTGATTGCTACAGGCAGTCAACAGTCATCTATAAAAGACTTAGTATTTGAGTAATAACAAACAGTAAAATAATTTGAGTCATAATTTACAAAAAGAAGCTGTTTGTTTTCAGAAGTTTAAACTGCCCTTGAGGATACAAAAAACAGTTTAAACACTTGGTACAAGAGAAGGGCTTATTGATATAAGCTATGGAAAATGGGAACAGCACCTGTAGTTACTGAGTTACAGTTGTTTTTAAATAGGTATTGTTGTCAGATGGATTGTTGACTTTCTTAAAAAATAATTTAGTTAGTGCTGCCATTGGCAAGAGGTCGACTTTTGCCATTGCAGACATATTTCTTCCATTCCAGTGAGGTCATGTGTTTCATCTCACGGCTTTCAAAAAGAAGAAAAAAAAAAAATCTGATCTGCAGACCTAATGTGATTATTGCGTGAAAGAAAAATCTATTTATTCCCAGTTTTCTGTGGTTTTCTGTCTGTAATTACCGGCTGTGCAGCGTGGCTCACTCAGGTGTGTGTGGCCATCCCAGCACTGGGGTGTTTTTGGCGTAGCCAGAGGCATTATCTGCGCATTATGTCAGAAGTTGAAGATGCAGTGCTGGTTACTCCATCCTTTATTTGGTGGCTATAAATAACAGAGTTTTTTGTTCAGAACAATCCGTTGAAGGGCGTTAGACATAGAGACGTACCTCTCAGGAATTCCTGAATCACCAGTTGTATATTTGAGCAGAATTTACCACAGCAGACATTGGGAGTTTTCATGCTTTTACCCAGGCACTCAGCACTGGCTGATGTTGGGACTGGCAGCCTGAGGCTAAATGAACCTTTGCTCGGATCAAATATGGGGTTTGTTATGCAGTGTTTAGCAATTTCATATTGATTTGCATATGAATAGTGAAACAACAACATTATCAGGCAAGTCAAAATTCACTCCAGACTTTTCAGGTAGGGTTCTGTATCAGGAGGAAGGTTGAGATTCCAGGAGGAACGTTCTATCTGCTTACAAAGTTTTCGTCCCACGGGAGCACGCTCGCGCAGTGTCATCACGTCTGCCCTCTGCGTTTCTTCCTACAAAATAAGTGTCCTGCTGCCATTTGCTCTCCCGCCCTGTGACCCATGCTGCCTTTGCTACCAGCGCTTCCGTAGCATATTCTTCTTGACAAGACAGGTACTCTGTTCTTTTATGGCTGGTCATATTATATTTGACACCTTGTATAACACAAACAGTAACCTTACTCCTGACAAGCATCTCCCTCTCTAAACATTCAAAGATTACTCACTTAGGTAGGCCGGGGTCCTTGAACTTCTGGTCCCCTGACCTCCAGTGGTCCGTGTTGCTGCTTAGGATATGCCATGTGGAGACTTGGAGCGGCGTTTTTATGACATGTTTTATTCTCTTTTTGAGAAAGAACTTCTGAGTGTGGTAACTATCTTCTGCAGCAGAAGAAAGAAGACAAGGAATATGAGAAGGGATTGTGGGAGGTCGTAGAGTTACTAGTGATATTCTGGGGCTTCAGACACTCAGATGAATTGTTTGTTTTTTATGATGTCCCCTGGAGCTTGAAGCAATGGAAAGAGCCAAAAGAAAAATACTCACCTTTCAAATATAAAAACACAATATATTTTCATCAACAAAAGCAGCAGCAGAACTGAATATGGTGGAGGAAATTGGACAGAGGAAAAGAAATTCATTTAATGTTGCTAAGGGGGTGGGGGGAAGCATACCTGGGAGCTGGCAGTGGAAGTCAGTGCCTGGTGGTATTTCTGGAATCGGAAGAACCAAAATCTTAGCAGACGATGGGCAAAAAAGGCTTTGGATGTGTCAACAGGGGAATAAGAATGAATAATAGGTATTAAAGCTGCATGTGGCATTAGAAAAATCATTTATGGGCACCACTTAGTTCCACATGTCCAAATGGATGTTAAAATGCTGACTAGTTAATCTTTTGGGGGAAGAATGATTACAGGAGGGATTTGAGATCTATGGAATCTACTGGATGAGAGACTGGAAGTTTGATGTGTTTTGCTTCTCAGGGAGACAGTTAGGATGTAGTTTGATCATAATTTCTAGGGCTGTGTAGAGATTTGATACTAGATGGTTCTTAATCCAGCAAATTTTATGTTAGCCTAAGATCCCATGGATGGAAGTTGTTGCAAAATGTGGATTAGGTCTTGGAACAGAATCCCCAGGGAAGTGGCAGTTTCTTTCATCAAAAACAAGTCTTTAAATAAAAAAAATGTTTATCTTGCTTGGAAAGACCTGCTGTGGGTCTGCAAAATGTGAGCCGTGGGGTGGGAATTGCTGAGCAGAGTTCCTGGCTGGGTGCAGCGTGCCAGGCTGCTTGGTACCAGCAGTGCTCTCTGCTCCCAGGAGTTACACGACAGCGTGCAAACTGAGAAAACACCGAGTTGTGGGCTTGGGCAGTCGGGATCTTGCTTGGCACACCGAGTGGATGTGGTGCTTCTCTTGTAGAGGTCTTTGTGGTGGGAAATGCAAAGATCTCCTGCAGGGATCACTGTCATCAGAGCAGGTACTTTGCAAGTCCACAGTCCATTTTTCTGACCTGAAGAAGCCTGTAGTATAATTAAAAACAAGACTGGCAAATTAACGGAACAAATGTGGAGAGTGAAGACACAGATATGTGCATTGTATCACATGGGTAGATATGATAGTTTTAGGTCTTGAGAGTACCAAATCGTTGGATTTTTCAGGGTAGATTGTAGCTGCCGCTGAACTGTGGCTGTCATCATTTGGCTGCTCATTTCCACTGACATCCACAAGGAGATTTTAAGGCTCAACCTGCAAGAATGGTAAAGATACTATAGAGTGGTGCATGTGGGGCATACAGAGTGTGAAGAGCAGCACAGAGACAGCAATGATGTCACTTAAAAAAAAGGATAAAAAAGGAAAGAGCGTGTCTGGTGGTTGTCTCTGATGGAACAGCGCTAAGGAAGGGGAACAAGTGAAGAAGCAAGGTACCATTACGCACACCTGGAAGACAATGCCTGGGAACCTGAACTTGGCAAGGGAGCAGCGTTCTTGGGATGCAAAGAGATGGGATCTAATCAGTTCAGTTATGAAAATGATCAAATTGGCAGACACGTTTTTTGTGAATTAGAGTGGGGTAATTGGAGAGTCAGAGAGAAGAAGATTACAGTGATTGAGGCAAAATGATGATTAGGTCCAGGATTAGCATTTTTGTTGTCTGTGTAGAGAGGAATTAATGGATAAATAAAATGACCTGCTACGTGTTTATGAGAGCCATCAATTTTGTGACTGTTTCTAGGATATTTACTGATTCTGTGTTACGACAGAGTCCAATCTTGACGCAGTTCTCCGTTAATTCTCGATGTGCACTTTACCTCCGTCCTGCAGTTTCGAAGGTCTGTGTATGGGTGTAATTACTCAAGTATTAAGTCTTTCTATTACGTAAATATGGAGCCAAATACAGCAGTCTAGATGGTGCTGTTTCAGTTAATTTGGTTTCAGATTTTAAGTTTATGAATTAATTTTGTTTGTGAGAATATGACTGAAGCGTTGTAGCTGTTCTGGACTGTAGTCAGTAGAGAAGGAAATATTTGTGTGAACATAGAGTTGAGAGTCGCGTGGTGGCCTGTGGGATTCTCTCCTTTTCTTGAACAATAAGAATTCATGCATTAGCTTGTAATTATTTTACTGAAGGCCAGTTTCCTTTACGCATCAGCATGTATCAGTGACCCTAATGGACTGAACGTTGGGCCTTGAACTAGGAGCTGTCACTGACTTGCCTCTAGCCCCCTGTGTCACGCTACTGTACTCACTTTTCTAGTTGTGAAATGGAGATTTTCTCTAAGTACCTCTGATCTTATGAAATAATAACGTTTTTTATTTCTCGGGATGTTCTTAGTTGAAAAGTCATAGCTGCAGATAGGAGTGATGATGTGCACAGAACATGTGAAACTAAGTTTGTTTCTCTGAGGAGGCAGCCAGTGAGGCTGAGCTTCCTAATGGTTTATGTTCTCAGCAGCATTTCTTCTGTCCCCACTAATCCTGGCATCTGTCTTCCAACCTGTGTCCAGTGCAGTTGGCTTAGTCCTCTCCCAGTGTCGCCTTTCACGTTCCTTATCCTTCCCCCTTTTTATACAGTGCTTGTGTTTACTGAGCCACCTCCAAATACCACCTTCTCACTGCTGGTTTTCTAATTATTGTCTGGACAAGAGGCATATGGCTTTGGGACCTGCCGTGTGCTGGTGGGGCCAAGTGTGCATGTGCAGACCTGCCAGGAGGCCACATGTTGTAGGTAATTGCTGAGCGTATCAAAATCTTCTTGAAACCGTTGAAGCTCATTTTGAAATGCATTGAAACTGTTGAAATATTTTCACAACATTCTTTACAATTCAGGCTTAATAACTGTGTAGAAGATAAGAACAGGAGATCGTTCTGGTTTAGCTCCTGGGATGCTCTTTTCAGCCCATTGATTTTTTTTTTTTTTTTTTCCAAACCTGTTTCTGACATACTTAATTTTAAAAAATGATTTAAGATATTTTAACACTTTCTGCTTAGAATGCCCCTAAAACAAATAACGTCCGCTTGAATTATTGTGTTTTGTGGAACTTGAGAAAGCAGAATTCTCTCCCAGGCTGCTGCTAAGACTGAGCAGGGTTTGATCTGGAGTAGCTTGTGTGCAGTACCCACGGGGTGATGGGCGTGTGGGCAGTGGGTTGTCGCAGCAGTGCTGAAAGGACCTGATACTATTTCTGTATGCCGCAAGGACTATGTATGTCTTTGTGGCTGTCACATTTCACCAGGAGTTCCTGCTCATCTCTGCACAGGTCCCTTTGAGGGCTGCTGCTTTTCAAGTCCCGCGTCTGTAAATGTGACTTGTGTCCTTTCTCTTACGTCATACTCTAAATGCTTGACCCTACTGAAATACACGTGTTGAGCTTCTCCTTTGTAACTGTTACCTGTACACCCTGTTTGTATCTTCTGTGGCTCCTTTCTGTAATGATTTTTTTCGTTTGCGCAAATGTAAATAATGCTGAAAACATGATGGGCTGCCCAGATGTTGTTTGTTCTTTGGCAGTGGTGGGAAGGGTGGCTGCTGGCCTGGGGGTGGCCCCGCACAAGTGCTCTGCCAGCCTCGCGTTTGGAACCCCTGCGTTGGCAAGTTGATTTGAATCAACTTCTGCTTCGGTTACAATTAAAAAGCTCCCTCAAATATCTTATGATAAATAGTTTAACTGCATACATGTAACCGTGTCTCTGGTGTCTGTGGACGTTTCTGTTCCCATGCCCCAGGAAGTAGCAATTAGGGAGTGAAGGTATTTGATGGGGTTGTTTGGTGGTTTTCTTTCTATTCTCCCATCCTCCTTCCTGAATTGTGGAGCATCCTTAGCTAATAAGAAGATTCAGCGGCGTGTTTGTGAACCGGCGCATACTTGGGTTAAGCTCAACTTACCTAGTGGCTCAGATGATTAAAATCAGATTGTCTCTGGGTTCTTGATGTTATGTCAGAGGTTTCATTAGCTGCGTCATTCCTTAGATCGGACTGTTTCAGTGGGTCCAGACTAAGAGTGGCAGTACTGGGAGTAGCTGGGCTCTGGTTTTACATTAAAAAAAAAAAAATATATTATGATGAATACTGAAAGCCTTAACCATAATTTGAAGTGTCCTGTGGATTTATTGGAAATTATATTATACTATTTACCTACTTTTCATTTCCACCTATCATTTAAAAGTGATTTTACAGATAAATTGTTTTTTTGTGGTAGGTTACAGGAAGGGTTGGTGTTCTGAAACATAATTGTGCTTGTCTGAAACACGACTGTTTGCCTTCTAATTGTTTCTAATATTCATTTCATTTCTGCTAGAAAATCAAAGTTAAATTCTGTCTCTCTTTTCCTTCTACAGACAAAAGATGCTGGCTGCCAGTAGTAGAACAGATCTTCTGTGGAACATATCTCTGTAAATCTTCCCTACAGTTACCCGAAGGCACGTATTCCGCCTGTGATGGACCCTCAGAATACTGCTATGTTAGGCTTGGGTTCTGATTCTGAAGGGTTTTCTGGGAAAAGCCCCTCTGTAGTAAACATTGGCACGTTGGTGGGAAAAGGAGAAGTAGAGTTAGAAAGTTGCACCAAGGAAGAAGACGAGGGTAAGAAGAAGAATCGGGAGGGGAACAGTCCTGAGAATGGGAAGAATGAGGCTCTGACTGATGCACAGCAACAGTTTTCAGTGAAAGAAACAAACTTTTCAGAAGGAAACTTGAAACTGAAGATTGGTCTTCAAGCAAAGCGAACGAAAAAGCCTCCCAAAAACCTTGAGAATTATGTGTGCCGGCCTGCTATAAAAACCAGCATCAAGCAACCAAGAAGGGCACCGAAGAGTGGGAAGATGACAGATGAGAAGAACGAGCACTGTCCTTCAAAACAAGTGAGTAGTGTGTCTGTATGGTGGTTTGCAAGTCATAGTAGATTAAACGGTATTTAACAGTTTCTGGCATCTGCACAATTCTGTTCTACCAACTTTTTCCATGTAACCTCTGCTGTTGAAGATTCTGAAGTTAGAAATGGTTTAATTTCCATTGACAGGAAGAAATGCTGTTGCTCTTTCACAGCTTGCCAACGTTATTTTCTTAACAGTAGTGAAAGGTTAATTCCCGTGTTAGCTTGGGGGGAATATCACAGGTAAATTTCTGAAAAGTAATAGTGTCATTTTTAGTCTGTTGTACAGAAGAAAGTGGGAGGGGTCTTGTCTGCCTTTAAAAGGGGCTGAGAATATTTGCTGTATGTGTCTCTAGTATTTGGATTTATTTTTTCCCAGTGGTCGGAACCACTGGTTTTGCTGTGTCTTGCCTGACGCTCTGCAATGGGTGTATCAAGCAACGTCTGAAAAGTAAAAAATCCTTTTCCCAATATGTTAAAGAAAAGAATATGTTATGAAAAGAGCCCAGTGATAAGCTGTGTATACATGCAGTGGCTTGAGAAACGTGCCAGGTATTTTCCAAATGTAAGGAGATGGCCCTGTCTTGAGCATGTCCTGGTTTTGTGATCAGCGTGATGTAACAAGTGAGTAGCGATAACAGCCAGGGAGTTAGGATCAATGGCAGGAGTTATAAATGCAGTTGCATAGATGCTAAGTTTTAGAAGTGCTTTGTTACAGCATGCTCTTTTTTCCTAGATATCTAAAAGTTTTGCTAATTAATAAAATGATAGAATATACCCTCCGCACTGTCTCCTTTTAGTCCATGCCTACTCCTTTAAAGTTTTTCCCTACACTCCCGTTTTTCTTGCCCCTATCTGTGTTTCCTTATGAACACATATTTATCTCTCCCTGTTTCCTCGCACGTTCCTCGTGTAGCCTTGTGATTCAGCAAGGGAATACCACGAGTCCCTGGAGGTTGGAGCCCTTCCTTCGTGTGTGTTGTCTGTTCATGGGGCTCCTGTTTCAGAGGTTCCCGAGGCTGAAGGTTTTTTGTTTCTCCAGCCTGGTCCTGTTCGTAGGACTACCGGCATAAATCTGTCCTGGCATATCTCCTGAGGTGGAGTCTACTCAACAGGAAGGGAACTGCTTTCATCTTGTGCTGATGGGGTGTTTGTCTGACATACCCAAACCTTTTTCTTTTGCTGGCGTACTCAGACTTAAGTTTTCCATGAGGAAGAGGATCTTCAAAGAGAAATAGTAAATTATACCCTGAAAGAACAAGTGTGCTCTGCGTTACATGTAATGACTAGAATGCCTTTTTCCAGACCCTACCAAGCATTGTGTTGGGTTTTTTTCTCCATTCTAAACAGAAGGGCATTTTCAGTCAGCCTATCAAACAAGAAATTGATTGGTACATTATGTAACTTAAAACACCCGCTATGGCTTTTATTCTACATTCTTCCATTTCAGACCAAACTTATTATTTTTAACGATTTCTCTAACTCCATCTTGAAAAAAAAATAGGAGAATAGGTCACAGCTGATAACTATACTGATGACTTCCTTTTCTCTTTTTAACCAGGCTGTATTGCAGTGAGCTGGGTATTGGGCCAGTCTGGAATATCCGGTCACTGATCGTTCTTGGTGTTCAAACTGAGGTGGTGCTTGCAGCTGAAAATCTCTTTACTAGCAAAGAGAACCATTAGATGTGGAAACTTTGCCTTTGCATCAAGAGATTGTGCCCTGGGAGCTTTTAATTCTAGCTTTCCTAGGCGGAGTTATTCCTGCTCCTTGTCTAGCGAACAACGTAAACGCATAGTGTAGAGAAGCGCAGATCTGTTGGCATTAAATTCGCGTTACTTAAGAGTTTCAAATCCCTGACTAATGATAATTCATTTTGGATGCTCTGCATCCTCTCTCCAGTTGTACTGAAATGGTTTTTAAGTTGTTTAACTCTGTATGTTCCCTGCTGCCACTCTGGCACTGTGGCTTGCTAGCAATGAGGCTTTACAGCATCCTACTGGTTTCCAGCAAGTGTAATTTAAAAGTGTCTTTCTAGAAACAAATGGTACACTTGGTTTAAAACCATTGCATGTTTTAAATATAATACCTGAGGGATTTTTTTTTTTCTTACTGTAATGAAATAGAGCGAGTTTAGTGTTGCAAATGACACTTCAGAAAAGGAAAGGCATCCTTTAATCTTTCCTTTCAATGGAGAGGAGGGAAAAAAGGCAAGTACATTGACCAGTTCAGAGCAAGGTGTGGCAATACTTTGATCTGTGTAACTGAACTCTGTGTAGTTTTAAAAGAGGAATAAAGAAAATCTAGCACTTGCAGTGTACTCGGTTAACCACTAAGACCCAAAGAGAAACAGTGGAAACCTTCTAGGAATATTGGTGTGAAAATTAAAATAGTAGGTGAATACTTTGCTCTCCCATCTGTGACAGGCTTCTTTCTCAAGCTTAGTGCTGAAAGGGCTCTTAAAATTGGAAGAGTGGCTTCAGTTCTGTTCATAGAGGATTCATCTCCTTTCTGAAAGGTGTGTGGGAAAGTGAGGTGGGTAACTTGTATATTTACAGTTTGTCCTGCAGAAATGTGTAGATAAGTTAATAGTCTTCTGAAGAGAAAATCGTAGAACAGAGGCCTAGAAATGGCTGCGAGTCCCCAGTGCTATGAGAAACAAAATCAGAGGTTACTGTAACAGCAGAACGGTGTGCAGTTTGCTTTTCACCACTGACTAGGGAACTTGGATTTCTTTCTTTCAGAAGTGTGTCCTGTGACAGATGTTGCTGCATGGCTGGTGTGCCTTCGCTAAGCCTGAAAACCCAAGCCTTAGACATAAGCTGTGCTTCCGTTAGCCTTAGCTCAGGAGGGGTACAAAGGGTGAATCTGTGCTTGCAAGATAAATGTGACCAATGACACAGCAAAGCTGTGTTACTGAAGTTTTAGAAAATGGTAAGACAAGAAATGAAAGTAAGAGCCTGCTGTAATTCTAAAATAGCCATGGTAAAACAGTGGGGCAAGTTGGAACGTGCCCTTTTGCTCCATCTCCTTGCTGTGTAAAACTGCTGAGTGCAGTGTTCTGCAGTTCTTTCTATTGCCCTCGGTTACACAGGGAAGCTCTGCAGGAAAGTTTGCTGATGAAATCACAGCCACTAACTGAAAATTTTCAAGCAAAAAAATAACAAGGGTGAAGAAGTGTTTTGTTTTCTTTTTTTTTTGTTTTTGAGTAGCTGAAGAATATTTTCTGCAGGATCTGGGGCATAGGTTTTTGTCTCAGACTAATTACACAAAGTAATTTTTTTCCTGGTAGTGAGCTAAAACTTGCTTTTAGAAAAGACTAAAAAGCCTTGCTGGTGAAAAATAAACAGCAAACACTTTCAGTCGTTATTTGGTGGACTTGTGTAGAATATATTGATGCTGCAACTACACAAACAATTTTTGTGGTTCTTCAGAATGCTCGTTTGAATTATAGCCTGTGCATTGCAGAAGTACAACGGCTGAAATAATAACAACGGGTAAATCTCTCCCTCTCTTTCTCTCTCATAATGTTTTCCATATAATACATTCAAGACCTTTTTAACAGCTTTGCACCTGGATGAAACCTCCCCTCCGAAAGCCAGAGTAATGTAGAATAGATCTAGAACTCTTGACTGAAAATGCATGTAATCCAAGAAAAACTGTTTTCGATTTTTATGTGGCATTGTCAATTTACCTTGCAACAGAGAGGCATCAGTGAAGGAACTTGAAGTACATGCTTGTTTGCAGACAGATGAGGTGAGTTTGATGGATGGAACACCTAGGAGATGTCAGAGGGGCTTATTTTTTGTTCTGGGAGTGATTTGTTAGTAATCCTCACGAAACTATCTGCATTAAAGCCTGACCCTGCTTCCTCTGATATAAAATAGTGTGTTTGCTCCAAGCCAAGCAGTGAAGCAGGGCTCTCTGCTCCCTGGAGCCACGGGAGAACATTGAAATGCTGAATGTGCTACCTGCCAGGCCAGCGTCCAGCACCGGGAGCAAAACGAAAGTAAGAGACAGGACACACGTTTGTAAAGCTGCGTGTGAACGTGGCCGCGGCAGCCGTTGCAGCTTTGACGTGCTGTACGCCTTGCAAGCTCTGGAACATGTTTTGGGCTTCAGATCTCTCCTTCCAACCTGATGGAGTGATTGTTTGTGCAGTCAAAGTTACTTCAGGAAAGCCTGGCAGCTTTTTGGTCTCCATTGTGGTAGGACGGATCATGGCTGCTCCCCGCCTCCCAGCTGTAGGTTTTGTGAGTATGAGGGTGGCAGAGTTGCGGGGAAGTTCCTGAAATGTGACGCTCCAGCATAATTTACATGAGATTGCAGCTGCCACAGAAAAGCTGGGCTAAGTGCCAAGCTATTCTCCATAGACCACGGTCTCTTCTACACCACAGCTTTAAAACTAGTAACAGATCTGACTGGTGAATTTTGTTCTGCTACTGCAGCAGGTTTGGAGACATCCGACCCCAGCCGATGCTTGTGACCACCCTCCCCCAAGAGGAGAACTTTGACCAGTGACGTGCCTCTGTTCTTGGGAAATGTTGTTTTCTTGTGGCAACGTGTGGGCTGGTAGGGCAGTGATCATCACAGGTAGTGACATTTAGCTTCTGGTACCTCAAGGGTTTGGTGTGGACCTAGTCGAGGAACAGGCCGTGATCGAGGCTAGTCTGAGACATACAGGGTGGGCTGTTTTCTCTCGTTTATAGATAACTTTCTTTAAAGTATTTATAGTTGGTGTGTACCACGTGCTGTGGCTGGTGCTGGTAGAGCTGTACTGATGCTGGCTTAATCATCAGTAAGATCGAGATTTAAATCAAGATTTACTTGATTTCCTCAGTATAGGAGCAGTGTACGGAAATCCTTTTCTTCCAATGTTGCCTCCTGTACAGAAAATGTCTTTGTTATTCCTGAAGATCATGGTTGTACACTACTGAAGTTTAATTTTAATCATCTGTTGCAATAGTCTTATTCTTCCTGTATGATACTCTTCAGTGACAGCAATACCTCCCATTCACTTTAACAGAAAATTTGAATTTTTTCCTCAGATGGAATTGCAAGAAGGAACTCTGACTCTGTGCTCTGTGTTGTGGGGGTTTTTTTAATGTTTTTTCAGCTACTGCAGCAGCCAGATTAATGCAACCTTCTCTGAAGCAGGTTAGATACTTTGATCAAGATGTCTCTACTAACTGTTATCAGACGAAATTTTTTCCTTAAAGCCCTAAAAGAAACCCCAAACCACTGCCTGCCTCGTCCCAGTCTATGGACAACAAGAGAGGTGAATCTTTGTAATCCCCAGAAAAGGCTGCAGACTTAGTCGATAGCTTTCTGCGTGTCCCTGACGTGTGCCTGACACTACCCCCTCCAAAACGTGTTTCTGTTGATCATGCTGATTAAGTGGCTTCATGGACAAAAAATGAAAATAATTGCCCATATACATTTCTTTTGTTTAAAGATGATGAAGAAATTAAAAACTTTTGACTTTTTGTCTGTCATCCCAGTAGATGTTTTTTGTTTTGTTTTGCGCGTTCTTTGAAATCATTTTCAGTGTGCTTGGAAAATTCACTCACCCGAGATGAGAAAGAAACTTTCCAGGGCAAATGCCTTCAGCTCTGAAAGAATCCTTGTTTCATGCTAAAGTCATGTTTTCAAAATCCTGTCATCTTACTTAGATCAAAGCTAGGGTTTGGAAGGGTTTTCGTATTTATTTATGAATCTGTTTATTTATTTATGTAATGAAACTTTCAAGGTCTTTGTTTGAAACAGAAGTGGATAGGAAAAGTTGGAGCCTGACAAGAGGCATTCAATATCCAGAAATTGTCGAGTGGGAGCATAGGACAGAAGCTGTGCAGTAGGGTAGCAGGCTACACAGGAGAAAGAGAAGGAAGAGAGCGTGCACGGGTGGCTCAACAAATACCGCAACGAAGAGCTGAGTTCCCAAGTCAATATTTAGGTGAATTTTTCAAATGTGTGTAAGTCCACTGAACAAAGAATATTAAAATTTTGTTTGGAAGTTCTGTTCAAAACGTAAGACCCTAGAAAAGAGGCTGTGACTCTGTGAAGGCTGTCATTCAGCTTGATCAGAAGTATCTCTAGCACTCAGTTCTACCCCAGGCATGTCCAAGAGCGTCAGCAGAGCTGCATTCCAGGTTTGGAGCCGTGTTGTGTGTTGTGCTGACTCAGTAGTTCCCATGTGAGTGCAAGGCTTGCGTGTGGGCTGAGAGACACACACCCCCTTGCTCCATCCCTGCAGACAGGCAGGAGCTCGGGACCTGGAGTACCTGGTGGTGTGCTGCAGAGGCCCTGGCAGCTGCTTCCCATCGCTGGGAAATTCTCAGGCTGGGTCCAGTTTGCAGTCTGCTATTGAAGTCATGCTCATGTAACCTACCGAGCGATTCTACACTCATGATCAGCACCAAAGTTTGCTGTTTATCAAATGATTTTGAAGGAATCCAAGGCGTATCTTTCTTCAGCATCATTAGGCATCGGCCAACCATAGTTACAGTTTTGTAACACATGATGACTCTAATGCTGACTGTCATCAAGTACAGTAAGTACCATGCAATGTCTATTAATTTTTACTGCAGAAGGTTTAACAGGTGTGGCACTGACGCCTTTCACTCTTTATTTAATGTTTGAGATACTAGAAGGTTTTCAATCTGTGTGTATATGTAATTATCCCATAAGGGATCAGAGTCTCCCATTCTTGAAGTCTTTCCTTCAGAGTCTTCCTGCTTGACAAACCTGATCTCCCTCTATGACAAGGTGACCTGCCTAGTGGATGAGGGCTGGGCTGTGGGTGTTGTTTACCTGGACTTCAGTTAAGCTTTTGACACCATAGCCCACATCATTCTCCTGAAGAAACTGTCTGCTCTTGGCTTGGATGGGCATAGTCTGTGCTGGATACAAAACGGGCTGGACAGCCGGACCCAAAGAGTGGCGGTGAATGGAGTTACATCCAGCTGGTGGGCGATCACAAGTGATGTTCCCCAGGGCTCAGTACTGGGGCTGGTTCTTTTTAATATATTTATCAATGCTCTGGATGAAGAGGTTGAGAACACTCTCAGTAAGTTTGCAGACGACACCAAGTTAGGCAGGTGTATGGATGTTTGAAGGTAGAGAGGCTCTACAGAGGGGTCTGGCCAGGCTGGATCGATGGGCCAAGGCCAACGGGATGAGGTTCAACAAGGCCAAGGGCCGGGTCCTGCACTTGGGTCACAACAACCCCCTGCAACCCTCCGGGCTGGGGGAGGAGTGACTGGAAGCTGCCCGGCGGGAAAGGCCCGGGGGTGTTGGTTGACAGCCAGCTGAAGATGAGCCAGCGGGTGCCCGGGAAGGCCAGTTGGCAGGGCTGGGTTAACAGTTGAACTTGATGATCTTAAAGATCGCTTCCAAGAAAAACAGTTCTGTGATTCTGATTTTTAGCCCATGCTTGGAGTCAATGTGTCCCATGCATTTGAGAGATGTGTGGGGCAGTGTATGTAAAGAAGAATGTCCTCCCAAAATAAAAGATTAATTTATTGTGACGTTCCTAATGGGATTTATTGAGGTAATTGTGTGTGTGTCCAGCCCCATACAACAACAGAATAATTTGACTTACTTTAGTTCTATCAGCAGTCTGCTGTGAGGAAAACCTGTTGCTACAGCGGTTGAGGGTATCACGGGACAAGAGTGAGAACCACCAGCAGAGCTGTGCAGGGACAGGTTTACGCAGTGCCTGTCCTTGCAGCATGTTCTTCAGCTGCTTCTCAGGCAGGAGCATGAGAGGTCTTCAAGTGCTATCGCACTGCAAATCGTTGGCCCGGTACACTGTTGTTAATGGGTGTTTGTTAATAAACATCAACAGTATTTTTGGAGATTGTTTATAATTGGGGGACAGATTAAATGGTTTACATTTGAGGACTGGGAGTGAGTTTGGGTTTCGTTAACATCAGAAAAGCCTTAACATGTCCCCTGGAATATATTTGCTTTAAGCTGAATAGGATCACAAAGCGTGTGTTTGTATAGTTACCCTATCATCAAAAGCAGGTATGAATCATCTCAACATAAAAATATACTGTGTTACTCAGAGTCTTTGTTCTGTTCCTAAAGATATATTTTTTTAATTAACTTCCAGGACCCCTCAAAGTCATACAAGAAAGCTGGAGAAGTTGCAACAGTTGAATTGCCTATGGAAGAAGGTATACAAGTAGAAACAAATCCTTTAACTAAGAAAGTTTCCCCATTGCACTCTGAAATGACAGATTATATAAAGTCATCTCCTCCGACTCTTATCAGTAGCCATAATTCTGACTTAAAGGATAGAACACAAATCAATGGAGCAACAACTGTAACAGAAAAATTGGCTCAACTTATTGCAACTTGTCCTCCTTCAAAGTCTTCCAAAACAAAGCAGAAGAAGCCTGGAAATGGAACTGCATCTGGTATGGTTAAAGACTCTGGGAAAAAGCTACCAGGAACCATAACTGCAACTGGGTTAGTTAATAAAGATTTGGTAAAGAAATTGCCAGGATCTGGTATTGCTGTTGGATTGGTTAATAAGGACTCAGGGAAGAAGCCATTAGGGATTGGTAGTGCAGCCATATTGGTTAACAAAGACTCTGGGAAGAAGCCACAAGGGATTGGCCCGTTAATTGGATTGGTTAACAAGGACTCTGGAAAGAGGCCACCAGGGATCAGCACTCCGGCTGGATTAGTTAACAAGGACTCTGGAAAGAAACAGCCAGTGACCAGCTCTGCAGTTGGGTTAATCAGCAAAGATGTTGGGAAGAAACTTCTAGGTATTGGCACTCCAACTGGATTGACTAGTAAGGAGTCTGTCAAGAAGCCAGTAGGGATCAGCACTCCAGCAGGATTGATTAATAAGGATGCTGGGAAGAAGTTGTTGGGAATTAATACTTCTACAGGATTGGTTAACAAAGATTCTGGGAGAAAGATGCCAGGGAATGGCAGTACGACAGTTCTGACTAACAAAGACTCTGGAAGGAAGACACCAGGGGTTGGCAGCCCAATGGGACCAGTTAACAAGGAGACTGGGAGGAAGATGCCAGGAATTAACAGTCCGGTGGGATTGGTCAGCAAGGACTCTGGAAAGAAGCCAGCAGGAATCAGCAGTCCAGTTGGTTTGGTTAACAAGGACGCTGGAACTCTGAAAGCAGATTCTCTTACGCCTGCCTCAGAACCCTTTAAGCTTCCTTGCAGTTCAAACCTCGGTAGCCTTGAAAGCCATGAGACCACAGATTTACTGAAGGAAAATACGACTAGCAAAACATTTGAGAAGCATATTATGAGACAGAATAAAGAAAGTACCTTGGAAAAATTTTCAATTCGGAAAGAAATTGCTGATGTAGGCAAAGAGATGTTTAATGAAGGAATCCGCATTCCACAGGATGCTTACTCAACCAGTGAAAAAGGGATTTATGAAACATCTAAGCATGAAAAACAGCCTCCAGTATATTGCACTTCACCAGACTTCAGAACAGGAGGTGCTTCAGATGTATCAACAGCAAAGTCCCCATTCAGTGCCGTAGGAGAGGGAAATCTCCCATCGCCTTCACCCACAGTGTCTGTTACCACCTTAAACAGGAGCCTCTCGACCGCATCTTCACAGTTAGCATCTAACTCGTTGCATTTAAGCTCCACAGCAGATCTTTTAGAAGGTATTTCAGACCAGATTGGCAAAACTCAGTTTTCTTCTGACAGTACACTTCTGAATATAAACAGAACATTGAACCATACTCTGAGCACCGATTTTAAAGGTGCTGATAAAGATTTAAATGACTCAAAAGCTACTTATGTAGAAACTTCAAGAACTAGTCCTTCTACAGGGAAAAAGCCTGTTCTGGCAGCTGAGACAAGCATTCATGCTACTGTCACCCCTTCAGTAGTTAGCTTTACAAGCTTGTTTAGTAGCAAGCAGTTCCTAAAGATCGGTGCAATAGCTGCATCGGATAAATCCTGCCAAGGAGCAAAGAATCTGAGCGCTACTCAGCAATCAAAACCTTTAAAGAAAAGAAAAGGAAGGAAACCGCGATGGACTAAAGTGGTATCAAGAAACACATGTCGGCCTCCAAAGGGTCTCGAACTAGAGAGGTCAGAGCTTTTTAAAAACATTTCATACGGTGCACTATCAGGCAGTAATTTGGAGCAGGCCAAATTCTTGAAAAACGTGGGATCGTCGTCGTTTGTGGAGCATGAATTTGTCAAACATCAGTTGCCAAAGCTCAACGAAGCTGGTGGGCAGTCTCTTGCACTGTTAGCTGAGACTGACAAGCAAACTCAAAAGTTCTACAGTACTCACAAACAACCCTCTACCTTGTGTATGTCAGATGACTTCTTACCTGACATGTATAAACCCAAAAGAGGAAGACCTAAATCTAAGGAGATGCCAGAGCTTGAAGGTCCCCCCAAAAGAACTCTAAAGATCCCAGCATCAAAAGTCTTTTCAATGCAGTCAAAAGAAGAGCAAGAACCTCCAATTTTGCAGCCTGAAGTCGAAATTCCCTCCCTAAAACAGAGCTTATCAGGACAACCTTTTCCTAAAAAGAGAGGGAGACCTAAAAGACAGATCAGGTCATCAATTAAAATGAAGCCACCTATTCTTTCTGTGGCACCTTTTGTTGGAACAGAAAACTCGAGCAAGATAGGGTCCGAAAGCGATCAGCATCGAAGTGGGGATTTTTTTGAGAGAAAGGACCAGCTCCGAGGGCCAGAAGAAGTCCAAAACCCTAGTGTTTGTAGCATGAGTGATTTGGAAGTAGACTCAGACAGAAAAGTTGCCAAGAGAAATAATGGACAGTTAATGAAAACAATTATTCGAAAAATAAATAAAATGAAAACTCTGAAGCGAAAGAAACTTTTGAATCAGATTCTGTCCAGTACAGTGGAACCAAATAACAAGGGGAAAGTGCAATCTAAACTCCACAACACAGTCTCAACTCTTGCTGCCACGTTTGGTTCAAAATTAGGCCAGCAAATAAACGTCAGCAAGAAAGGAACCATTTACATAGGAAAAAGGAGAGGAAGGAAGCCCAAAGCTGTCCTGAACGGCATTTTAACTGGCAGCTCTGCCAGTTTGACCGTTCTTGAGAAGTCTGCTCAACAAGCTCCCGGTACGTCACTTGGACAAGTGCTTCCCCACTTGCTGCCTTCAACAGCTAATAATCCAGAGATTCTTCCATCTCCAGTTTGCTCCCAGTCCTCGGCGGTGAGTGGAGGACAGAGCCCTGTCAGCAGTGACGCGGGATTCATCGAGCCCAGCTCGGTGCCGTACTTACACATACACTCCAGGCAGGGAAGTGTTGTTCAGACGCTTGCGATGAAGAAAGCTGCTAAGGGAAGGAGGAGATTATCTCCACCCACGTTGTTGCCAAACTCTCCTTCTCACTTGAGCGAGCTGACGTCACTGAAAGAAGCCACTCCGTCCCCGGTGAGTGAGTCTCACAGCGATGAGACCGTTCCCAGCGACAGCGGAATATGGTTGGCAAGACCCAGGTGCAGCACATCCCAGGGGTCCACGCCGAGCTGGGCGCGGATCAAAAGCGCCATAGCCAGCGCGAACAGCAGCAGGCCGAGGCCCAGCGCCAGCCACAGCGACTGCCGGAACAGGGGCGCGATTTCATGGCGACGGCCGGAGCCGTCGAGCTGCGAGACCG
>JAVSBS010017275.1:19954-33745 GCA_033124195.1 Coracias cyanogaster | reverse complement strand
AGCGCGGGCGGCAGCGCCCCCTGCCGGGCCCGGGCGGCGGCCGGGGCTGAGCGCGTCTCCGCGGCGGGGGTTCGGCAGCGCCGGCTGAGGCCTCCCCGCCGGGAGGGCGGCGGAGCGGAGAAGGGCTGCGGGCCGCGGGCGCCCCGGCCCCGGCAGCGCCTCGCTCGGGGGAGTTTCCCTGCGGGAACTCGGGGCCCGTCGCTGCGGCTGAGGCGGCTTCTTCCCCTTCCTCTGCGCTCGGTGAGATCAGGGCGTCTCGTCGTTTCTCAGTAGAAAACCTTCGCTCTGGAATAACAAAACCCGCGGACGGCTCGTTCTAACACTAAGCAACCGTGTGCGGCCTCGCGACGTGACGGGAGCCCCGTGGAGAGCCGGGATGCCCTCAGGAGAACCAGGAAACCTCACCAGGAACGTGAGCTGCAACTTGGGATGATGTCTGGCAGCCTTAGGACCGTGCCCTCATTGAGAAGAATTAGTGAAAAAGAAGACTATTCCTCTGCCTTGTTAAGAAGTTTGAATATTTGGAGAAGTGATGCAGCTTTTAAAAAATTGCTTTTAACCGAAGCGGTGGTAATTGTGGACATCTCACAGCGATAGCCGAGCATCTGATGATGTAGCAGGTAATAGCAACAGTGACACGTGCTCTGCAGGTGCCTAAAATCCAGTAAAACATCATCCTTGTTTGTGTGCAGATAATAATCCCTCTCGTTGGTTCGTACCCTGGAGATTTTACGTATTTGCCATGACTGACCAAAGCAGTAATATTTGATTCTTTGTGACAGGATCTCAAAAAGGAAAAGTTAGCAAGAGAGAAATCTAAAGAAGTACTTTTTTGTAAGAATTTTCTTCTAGCTTTTCAGCTTTCTGCAGTTAATAGTGCCTTGTATCAAGCAGCTCTGCCTGAGGAGTGGAAGAGAAACGCTTTTACAAAGCGAGGTGAACTGAAACTCAGCTGACCTGCTGGGCACAGAGGGTTGTCATCAGCCGCATGAAGCCCAACTGGAGACCAGTCACTCGCAGTGTGCCCCAGGGGTCAATACGGGGCCCAGCACTGTTTAACCTCCTCACTAATGACCTGGATGGTAGCATAGAGCGCACCCTCGGCAAGTCTGCAGATGGTCCAGCTCAGAGCAGTGGTGGATACACCACGTGGTTGTGCCACTGTTCAGAGGGACCTTCACTGGCTGGTGGAATGGGCTGGAAAGACTCTTGTGAGGAAGAACATCGTGGGCTGCATTACAAAGAGCATTACCAGCACGTCAAGGCTGATGTTTATTCCACTCAGCTCTGGTGAGACCACATCTGGAGTGCTGTGTCCAGTTCTGGACTCCTCAGTCCAAGACAGACTCGGACATAATGCAGTGAGGCCAGTGAAAAGCCACAGAGATGACTAAGGGATTGGAGCATCTGACATAGAGAGAGGCTGGGAGAGCTGGGGTTGCTCAGCCTGCGGAAGAGAACGCAAGGGAGATCTTACCAACGTGTCCATGTGCCCGATGGGAGGGGGTAAAGAAGAAGGAGCCACACTGTTCTTGGTGGTGCCCCGTGACAGGACAGGAGGCAATGGGCATTCACCAAAGTATAGGAAGTCTTGCTTGTACTTAAGGAAAAAGTGTAAGGGATTGAACTCTGGATTGTGGAGTCTCCATCCTTGGAGGTGTTGAAAACCTAGCTGAACATGGTGGCCCTGAGCAACCTGCTCTAGTTGACCCTGCTGTGAAAGAGTGGTTGGTCTAGGTAATCTGCAGAGGTCCCTTCCAAACTCAACTGTTCTGTGAAAATCAAGGAATGAAGCTAGCGGGTTCATTTGAAGTCGGAATATGGGGGTTTATTTTCTCTCATAATGTAAAGCTAATACTCTGATGATACTAAGTGGCTTTTTTCTCATGGCTTGTTTACTGTCCTACCTGTGCCGTTAGCCTATGCGACATTCCTCCATTTCCATGCTTTTCCACCTACGTGCATCACAGCAAGCTAGTGTTCCTAAAGCTAAAAAAGAGTAATCTGAGTTGGAATAAGTAGCACCTACAGTGTGTTGTGTTGGCACAGCCAGAATGAAATGATTTTTTTTTGTGCTTTTCTCTTCCCTGTTCTGCTTTTCAGGCACTTTGCCAACACAGGACAAACCTTCCCAGAGGCAGTCCGAGAGCACAAATTGCAGCCCTTCCAGGAGGAGAACGCCGTCTGAGAGCACATCTTCTACAGGCAAGTCATACTTGGTGGCTCTGGTGGCATTGTCATCAGTTCCGTCAAATGAGGGCTGGGGTGCACAAAGTCATCGTGAAGTTGAGCCAGTGTATACCGAGAGGACGTTGAGGGAGCTGGCTTCCTCAGCCCTGGGTGATGGGCCGTGCGGGTTGCTGCTTGAGGAAGTCCTTCTTTGTTCAGTTCACAAGGAAGGGAAAGCCGCTCCTGGTGTGCTTTGAGCTTTCTTTTGTGAGGAGGTCAGACCTGGGCAGTCACGCTGTGCCTGAGAGTGTGCGTGGTGCTGTCTGGCACATTTTCACACCTACAGAACTGTCAAATCCATTGACCACATTGTCAGAGCAAAGATCTGAAAATGTTAATTTCCTGTGGTAAAACCAGGCCCTGTTTGCAGTCCCTCTGAGGAAAAAGCGATGTGAGCTTACCTAAGATTGGACACCAAAAAATCCAGAACCGTGACCAATTTTGTAAGAAACCCAGTTGCAGAGAGAACTCCTGTCAGCAGCGTTCAGACGTTCTTGGACACCAAAGTTGATTACAGATTTGTAGTAAACATCCATAGGATTGACACTTCCAGAACTGGTTCTGATTTCCATTTAGGAAGCGCTTGCCCAGACTGCTGTTTCCTCCTCCCTTTAAACAGGCGTTTGAACAGATGCTTTTATTCAGCACGTGCTGAAGAAAACCGTCGGTGGAGAAGATGTGTTCTCTCTTTTTCCTCTCTGTCCTGTTAACTTTCTTTTACTTGCTTCTTTTCAAGGGGCAGCTGTGATCACTCTTGAGTCCGTGTATGGGAAAGTGTACAAAGTTCAGGCATGTTTTGTGCAGGAGAGCGTAGGAATGAAATGAATCACAAGTTTATCAACTTCAAAGTCACTGAAGTGATGATGCAGCTGAGAAGTCTTTGTTATATCTTCCGTAGATCTGGAATGCGTGTGGGATTTTTCAGCGTGTTTGTCAGAGAGCTGCTTTGTTAGCAGGGGCTGCCAGTGGGGCTGCAGCTGCTTTGGGGATCACAGCTTTCAGTTGTCCCGTTCTTTTGGATCAATTTCTAAACAGAAACCCTAGTTCAAGGACATCCATCAGACACGTGTATCCAAAGGGGTTGTGCTGTGTAGTCTGGTCATCACTGGATGCTGCAGCTGTTCACTGAGCTCCGTGTGCTGAACAGATGGTGTTTCTGTGAGGAACCCTCAGCTCCATCCTGATGTGTATTTAAAGACCGTAAGAAAACAAAAGATAATTTATCTCCATTATTTCATCTAGAATGGAAAGCTGAAAGTGTAAATCCTTCCGGTTCTGTCGGAGTTGTTCTGTTGCTGGGTTTTCAAAGGGATTAGGGCAAGGCTTACAGCAGTGACCTGACAAGTGTGTTTCTTTCTTCCTTTTTCACCGTGAGGGAAGGATGTTGTTCATAGGAGGATTTTTAGGGCTTGTTCTGCTCATTCTTCCTCCTTTAAATCGTGCATTCTCTGAAGCATATTTTCATTTGCAGTTGCAAATTCATGACTTTGGAATCTTAATGAGGAATACGTTTTACCAGAGCACCACACTTGGACTAGTGAGCACTAGGACTAGAAAATATTTGGTTTAAACTGTTTGTGCTTTCTATTTGTCGGTTAATGCATAACCTCCCTCCTGTCAAATGATAGAAACCCGTATAAAAACCTTTTGTTGTCTTCCCTTTACACTTGAACATCCTCTTCAGTCTGCAGCCCAGGACCCGAGAGTTTAAGTAGATCTGATCTAAATGATTGGCCGCAATTACAGCAACATTTTGTAAATGCTAATGTGCAATTGTGATGTAGTTATGAGAAGAGGGCATCCATTTTATCCCAGAAAGAGCAGGGTTTCTTCTGATTAAACGTTATCACTAAGAACCAGCAGGGCAGCTTTGGGAAGCTCTTAGTTCGGAACAAATCCCATTTTTAATACAGCATAATCTATGTGGTTGACCTGGAAATTATCTTTTTCAAATACCAGCTCTAAAGCATGTAACATTTAGTTTGAAAAGTGCAATCTAACTTTACTTCCTGGGTAAATTAGTCTTTCATCCATATATTTTGATTTACCTTTATCCAAGCCTGTACTTTATGACAAAAAGTTTGGTCATCATTATGTCAGTCTTTTTGATAAAGACACCGCAAGAGCAATGAAAAGGTTGTTTCAGTAGTTCCAGACTACAGTAAAAGAAAAATAAATTTTAAAACATTTCAGATGTTGCTCAGTTTTTTAATCAGTCTTTAATTTGTCTGGACGCAGAAGTTTTCTTATTTTTAGTGTTGAAGGGAAGAAAACTTCAGAAGAGCTCTGGATGTAGGGAGTGCCCTCATTGCTCCTTGCTGGTAGGAGTGGGAGACTGTGGTGAGAATAAAGTGCAAATAATTCTATGTTAAAACTGATGACACAGGATGTAGACCTCGTGCTCGCTCGTGTTGCTCAGTCCGCTTCCTGCTAGAACTTGTGTTCCAGACCTTGGCATCTTGGTGTTGAACGTCCCGGGCAATTACAGGATATAAAAGGCTGACGGTCTGTCCAGCTGTTGGGTTTTAATTCCACCCTGACTTGCTGGTCTCTCAGGTGTTTCGGTCGGTGTCTCTGTGTTTCAGGGATCGGAGGGCCTGCGCGGGGAGCCAGGCTGGCAGCAGCTGGCGAGGACCCGGTGGACAGCTTACTGCAGCGCATGGCGCAGCACGATGGCCAGGCTGCCTTGGACAAGAGCTTGGAAGCGGTCATTGCAAACGTGTCTGTCCCACCGCCGGGCAGTCCTGCGCGAAACCACAGCAGGGAGAGAGGTCTGGGGAAGCAGGACAGCCTTGTAGCTCCAGCGATTCCCAGCAGCTCCTGCAGCGATAGCATCTCGCTTTTGTCGGAGCGGCTGCCAAACAGCTACTCCTCACACCATCTCAAGAGAAGCGTGGTTGAAGCCATGCAGCAACAAGCAAGGAAAATGTGCAATTACAACAAGATCTTGGCAACAAAAAAAAATCTTGACCATGTCAACAAAATTCTGAAAGCCAAAAAGCTGCAAAGGCAGTCACGGACAGGGAATAATTTTGTGAAGCGCAGGCCAGGGAGGCCCCGGAAATACCCGATGCAGGCGGTCGTCTCAATGCAGGCTTTCCAGGCGGCTCGGCTGGTCAGCCAGGAGCTAGACAAAAGAGAAGAGAGCAGCAGTCCCTTACACCTTGGGCCTGACACCATCACAGATGTGATTGAAGCTGTAGTGCAAAGCGTGAACTTGAATTCAGATCACCGAAAAGGCTGGAAGAGAAAGAGGTGGCTTGCAGAGGAGCAGGCCAGGAAGCGACAGAAGCCATTGCCAGAAGATGAGCAGGAGAGCAGTAAGAGGTAATTCCTTCACAATTTTGTACCTTCAGTATAGTCATTATTGATTTTATACCATTTCAATCTCTGAAAGAA
Source organism: Coracias cyanogaster (assembly GCA_033124195.1). Lineage (NCBI taxonomy): Eukaryota > Metazoa > Chordata > Aves > Coraciiformes > Coraciidae > Coracias > Coracias cyanogaster. Next base: position 28,117 of record JAVSBS010017275.1, on the reverse strand, counting down.
TCCTACTCTACGGTTACATTTGTTTTTATTGTGGAGTTCGGTTTAGAGGGAGCCAGTGTGCCAGTTTTAAGGATGGTCAGGGTCTTCCTGAGTTCCTGAAGACACCCCAAAAGAGGATGGAATCCCAGGTATCTAATGCTGTTGAGTTTGTGCCTGTGTCTCAAATGAAGCAAGTGTTATGGTTGTCTTGGTGAAGAATAATTCAATGAGTTGCCAACAGATTTACTGATGAGATATAATAGCAAAGATTTTTCCTTTGCTGTGGAACTCGTAAGAGTCACGTGTGCCGTGCAATGAGTGTTACTCGTGTGCAGTACAGACAGATACTTAGAAGCAGCACAGGCTGTCAGGTGAGATCAACTAATACACAGCAAATAAAGAGTGAAACCAAAGCAGCAAGGAGTTAAGGTGTGCACCGGGGCAGTCACTGGCTAGCAAAGGACCACACCAGACAATCTGTCTCTGGTCTTATCTTCGCACGCTTGTCCCCAAGGTCATCAACACAAAGAGATGAAACTCTTCCAGCAGTCTTCCTTCAGGTGATTTTGAAATAGTTCTGAAAAATAAAGATCCATTTGTGTTTCAGAAACAAATACTGGAATACAAGCATCTAGATTTACAGAGTGTTGCTGGAACCACGTGTTCCAGGGGTGTGTTGTATGGCTTTCCTCAAGGCCAAGAAAGGTTTACCACATGCTATTTTCAGAGTACAAAAGCAGATAGCATAAGCCACCTTCTAAATTGCTTAGCTGAAGCTCCAAGGGATAAACATCAGCAGTACAAACAACGTTCTTTTTGTAGTAATTAATAATAACGTTACTATTAAAAAGTCATACATTTCTTAGGGTTGTGCTTAACCACCACCAGACTGTGATCATTGAATTGGGTTTTTTTTAAATAGCTGAGACATCTTGTAATTCAGAAACATCAACTTTTTTTTTTCTGCTGACCAGATTGTACAGGAATAATGAAATATGGTAAGATAATATTTAATCTTTACTTTTTCTTCCAGTTTTTCTGAGACAGTAGCTGAACCTCCCAGTCCACACGATGCCCCTGGGAAACCGCATGAACCTGAGAACACTGAACAGCCTTTGCCTGCTCTAGCCCAGCGTGAGAAGAAAGCCCCTCGACCCCCAAAGAAGAAGTACCAGAAGGCAGGACTCTACTCTGATGTGTACAAAACAACAGAGTAAGTAATACCGCTGAAAAGCTGCTGTCTTGATAGCCCGGTGGAAACTGTCTCCTTTCAACTAGAGCCATAAAGAGCTGCTACTACTGAGTAGCTGAAATAAAACCATCGACTTAATTCAAGCCTGTCAAAAATTACATGCCTGATAATTATCAGAATCTGACCCAGCGAAGATTTTAAGTGTAACCTCAGTCAGAAAGCAGCCTTGAGCGGTCTGGAAGTGTTTCTGATTCTCGACCTTGAAGATGGTAAGAGAGCTTCGTTCGGCAGCCTAACGATCATGGCAGTAAAAATGCTGGAGAGCTTGAGGAGTTCAGGTACTGGGTGCAGTGTCTACATAAAAGGGGCCATTAAGTTTCTATTTTTATTGACTGAATGATGACAACTGGTCATCTTTTGTGTGAAAGAATTTCAGCTATGCGCCCTCTTCATTTTACAGCTAAGGGAAGTTGTTCTCCTTCATTTGCTATGAGATGTTTAGGGTAAAACTCCAACATTCTTTTATTTAGCAAGAGTCTAAGGAAGAAACAAAGATCTGTATCTGATCAAAGTGAGACTGCTTATGCTGCTCATAGTTTGAAAGCAGATGGGCTAAGATTGCTAGCGTTTGGATGGTCTGTCACTGGTGTACACAGTCTTGCAGCATTCAAATATTGTATCATAAAAATTAGACCTTAGGAGAGGACCTGAGAGAGTCTTCTCCTTTTCTTTATTACAAAATATCAGTTATGTTGTCAGTCCTAGTCAGCCAAGGGAGGACCTTTATTTCACAGGCAGTAAGCCCGCGCATAATTTTAAATTGTATGAATACAAAAAGTGGAAAGTCCAGGTTTGTAGGTGTTGTGGATGAGGATAGAATGAAGTTCACTACCCTGGAGAAGGCCATGGCAAAGCTGAGCTCAACCTAAAACCCTCCCTCTCCCGTCGCGTTTTGTGTTGCAGCTCCCTGGAAGCTTCAAGAGGTCTGGTTTGCTCTTCCCCTTTGCCTGTTGCTCCACACGCTGAGTTCTTCCCTTGCTCTGATCCTGATGTTTGTGATGAGCTGCTTAGGGACACTGAGGAACCTTTACCAAGGAAGCAGAAGCTCCCTACACAATCTGAGTTACCTCTGCACGGTTGTTTGAACACTGATACTGAAGGCACGGAAATGTGTCGCTGGGCAAGGACAGAGCTGTAGCCTGCTCGATGTGGGCATCTTGTCCTACAGCTTGAAGGGCTGATCCCACCCTTCCTTCGTGCTGGCACTGGGTCAGTTCAGCAAACTCCATCAGCAGTGCAGTAGTCACTTTTTTATAATTGATTGGTCTGATTTAACTTGCTGTTCCAGCTCTATTGTGCAAGAGGAAAGCAGAGGTTCATGTTATTATCCCACTATTTATATAACTTCCTGCTGTACGAGTGGGGAAAGATGATCTTAGCTGAGAGTGACTGCACCCTCTAGTGATGGAACAGTTGGGTCTTCATCACTGCCCGTTAAAACAGGGCGGTTGTACTCACCGCTTTTCTCTCTTCCTGTTTGCAGTGTTCAGTGGCAGACACTGTGCCTTGAAGACCGTTTTCCTACTCTCTTGCATCTTTCTTAAATAATTCCTAAACGTCATCAGAACGTGCAAAGTAGTGAAAGTTTTCCTTAGGGTTCCTGTTACAATTTACAGCCCCTCTCTACATGAGTCACATCCAGCTGCTGAACACCAGCACAGAAAATGTTTGTCCTGTCATTGCCAGTTTTAGTCTGCTGTTAAGAGGCACAAAACCAGAACCTTTACCTGCCTCAGGAGATGTTTATAAAGGACAGGTTAGGTGGTTTGACATCTGCCAGGGCCACACAACCATTCTTCTTTCATATTCCTTTTTTTTCCTTCTGTAAAGGGGGTGTCTCACTGCTTTTTTAACTCTGATTTCTGTTCCTTTCCTCCTTTTCTTGATCGCCTCCTAAAGGAGCAGCACGTGAACATTTGCTCTTAGCAAGTGAGGAAAGCAGGCACTGTACTTGTGTAACATGTCAAATACCTAAGCAAGCAACGTCAGATACAATCTGTTGATCTTTTAGTTTTGTAACTTTAGTTATTACTTATATATCACGTACTAGGCATTTAAAGTTGCTGGTGTCCCACTGGGTGTTGCCTGAATAGTAGTTACGGGTAAAAATCAAATCACAGGTTTTGAAATGGATGTGATAAGTGTATTTGGCAAGCAGCCTGGAGATATTTTTTTTTTACCATTTCTGTAATTATTCTCTTGCCTGATGTTCTAGACAGTCATGCCTTAATTAAACAGAAAATGTGCTTTCTGCAAATGACAGAAGTTCCTCATTCTGATGTTTTGGGGTTTTTTTTGTCACTGTCGTCCACAGTCCGAAGAGCCGCCTGATACAGCTAAAGAAGGAGAAGCTGGAGTACATGCCCGGGGAGCATGAGCACGGATTGTTTCCAGCCCCTATTCACGTTGGTGGGTACTTCATGTGTGTTTGAGCTCTTGGGAAACAAGCATCACACGTAGGTGACTGCTGCGGAAGTGCCCTGGACTCCACAATCTCTCTGCCTCTCTCCCTTTTTCATTTTTTGTATTTTATCACCTTGCCAGGTTACTTGTGTCTCTCAGCATCCAAACTTTGCCAGAAGTCGTACTCATCTCTCTGTGTCCTTCAGTGCAAAAGTTTGTCTCAAGAGGCTTTTTTTTTTTTTTTCTTTTGCTACACGAACTTTGTTCTCATTTTTTGTTTACTGTAAGAACATACCAGTCTAGTTTAAAAACTGCTTTAACTACTGTAATGCTTTTGCTTAAATGCGGCGCAGCGGTTCCCTTTTCAAACTATCATTGTGGCAGAATAGCCAGAGACAATTGTGGCCGTTGGTTAAACGTCAAGAAGTAAGCATGCGATGATAAATTCCCCCCTGTCCCCGTGTGCTTAACGGTGTCTGTCTTTGAGCATGGATAAAAGTGAGGAAGAGTGAAAAACTTGGCTATAATACAAGTTTTTATTCATCCCCATTTTGAGGTCTCGGGTAGAGCAGAAATGAGTTTTGAGGCTTCTCTTTGCCTTCTGCACGAAGCAGCCGTAGCCTGGGGCTGGCACGGGCATTGAGAACGTCCTGGAGTCGCAGGGTGCTGTTCACCGAGTCCGTCCCCTGCACTGTCTGGAGGAGACGGTCACGAACTCCCAGACTAAAGTTTTTGCTGCTCATGTCATTTCCCAGGATAAGCCAAGATTTATTTATTTTTCAGGTAGTTTTTTCAGCTTTCAAAATGCTGTGATTTCTTACTTCAAATACTGTCATGCAAAGAGAGTCTGGGGAAATTCCGCATTGTTTGGTAGGAATATTTGTCCCATCAAATACAAACATTTAACTGATTTATCTTCTTTAACTGAACTTTTTTGTTCCATACACGACTTCGGCTTTCACAGGGAGGTAGTAGCAGGCGAAGTTTGACAGATGTGTGTGAATCAGTAACCGCAGAGCAGGTTTCAGAACTGAGGGTGTTCGTTTATATTCTCTACAACGTGACCTTTCTCAAGTCCTTTCTGAATTGGGTCACGTATCTGTGTTGCATGACGGGCCCGTCTGTCAGAACGCTCAGGTTCAGTCTGCAGAGCCACGATCCTCTTCTCTTTTCTCTTTGTGAGGCCCCGACCCCACATTTGTCTGTGCCAGCAGACAAAAACAAGCTCCTGCGCTGAAGGTAAAGGTGCTTCGGTGGCTCTGTCAGGCTGCTGGAGAGCGGATCAGCTGCAGAGCGGAGTTCCTGGGTTTAGGACTCTGCCAGACGACTGCCCTAGTGCCCCTTGACAGGGGCTGGAGGGACCTTCCGGGCATCCCGGGCACGATGCCCAGGGCACCTGAAAGAGCCTTTTGTTTTGGCTGCTGAGGTCATAGAAGTGAAAGCAAACTCCTGGCAGATTTAATTCTTTCCTGGAACCTGCTATGGATGAATAAAGCATTGAAAATGAAAAGTAATTTAAGATTAAGTTGTAAGGAAAACATTACAATTTTTGTTTTCCAGTGGCGAGAGTATGCGTGTGAATTTACATGAAACCACAAACTGTTGCTGGAGGAACGTAAAGGCACCTGGTAATGTTTAGAGAAGCTGGGAAAGTCAGACTTGGGACTGACACCTCGTTCTTAGTCCCTCTTGTCGCTGCAATTTTGTGGCACACTGTTCCAACAAAGTGATGAGAGAACATCTTAATCTTGGCTAGAACTAAGCTGCTATTTGTGTCAGACCTCAGGTCTTGTATTAGCAAAGTGTGTAAAGAGTCAGCTTAGGGGCAGCAGTGGCGTTTTAGAATAGAGATTAAGTCTGCCGTGAAGGCAGGAACTCCTGTCTGAAATGATGTTCAGGTATTGCTGAAAACAGATCATCTCAACATCTTTCCCACACATTTAGGAATGTGTTTGCCAAGTCTGTGTATGCAGAAAAGCTCAGAAGAAACTGTCGACTTGGAGATTTCTACACAGAAGTCCGTTGTGTTTGCCGGAGTTGTGTTGGGTTTTGCCAGCGATTTGCTGCTGTCCTGTCGGTGGCTCAGGTTCCGTGACCCCTCCTGGGGAGCACCTGCAGGTTCCTGGCGCTGCTCTGGAGAGTTCACTCTGGCTGCTGGAGCTCAGCACCATCCCTGACGCAGTCATCAGCGTCCTGCTGCCGCCGGCGCCTCGTACCTAAGACAGAAGCTTTCCTTGCTGCCGAGAAAGGTTTCAACCTGGATTGGGCAACAGAGTTGAATGCAAAAGAGAGCGTCGCAGAGGGCTCCTCCCTGCGCCTGCCACAGACAAAATGTTCTGGGAGGATTCTGCTCTCTGCCTTTCTGACTTCCAGACGCGGAGAGGCCCTGTCAGAACCTGGCGGTGTGCCAGGGAGCAGCTCTTTTTTTTCTTGCGGAGATGTGAATATGAGTGTGTGTGACTTACAGACCTTTTCGTTTCAGGAAAATATCTCAGACAAAAGAGAATTGACTTCCAGCTGCCTTACGACATCCTCTGGCAGTGGAAACACAATCAGGTACAAGATAAAAAGTTACTGGGTTGCCAAGACTATGATCAGAAGGCTTAGAAAGAAAATAGCGGGCTTCTTACAGGAAAGCTGTTTATATATCCTGTGTATTGATGAATATTCTTGTTGTTGCCACTGCATGAGGAAAAAGAGGATTAGCACATGTATTTAATGTGAATAATTTCCATTATTCCGTCTCTTGCAAAATAACAACCCCGTGGGTCTGTGCTGGGAGCAGTCATTCCTTCTGCTGCAGACTTTTATTCTGGTGGCACGCTGCTCTCTGCAGCGAGCTCGTTGGAGACACGCCTCGGGAGAATTCAGATGTGCTGCCAACAGCACGGAGAAATTTCAGGCCTTGTTTTTCTTGGATCAATCCCAGCAGAGTGGAATTTATTTTTCACTTGCAAGCTGAAATTTTCATACTGGGGAAAGAAGAGAAACCCTTTAAACAGTCTCATTCTTTTTAAAGAGCTTTAAATATGTGCAGACCTAAAAATAGAAATATTTGTTTTCCCTGAGAAGTTTCCACCAAATGATTTAACAGAGGATTTAAGGCTGGAGGGTGAATCTGTCCCCAGCTCTACAGCGAGAAGGGCTCTCAGACATGTAACTTAAGCGTGTAAATGCGCAAGACAGATTCCCAGATGGCTGCGGCTCCAGCTACTCTTGGTATTACCACCAAAATCTAATCTTAAAATAATGATCGTTGTTGACATTTCAGCTGGGGACAGTTTCTTGCCGTGTCCTGAAGATTACTTATATCTGCCCATCTTATCTATTCATTATGACATAAATAATAAATACATGGGGTCTATTTCCTTGGCATTTTCCGTACCTGGAGCATGGAAAACCCTTCGAGAGTAATTTTGTAGAATAGAACGTAGAATCGTGGGATCATCTAGGCTGGAAAAACCCCTTAAGGTCATTGACTCCAACTGTTTTGATAAGCACCTTAATTTTTCTTTGGGTGTCGGCACATGGTAATTCCACCAAAGATGCTTTCTCCAAAGTAGATTTAAATAATTACTCTTCAGTGTTGAAAAGAGCAGCATTGTTCAGCATAGTCTGTCCTCATGATACTTGTGATCCACATTGGTCTGTTCAGGTCGTATGGGAAGAATTTAAAAAAATTAGAAAAACTGCTCCCTGAACTCATTAAGCCAAAGTTCTACTTATTTAGAATTTGGGGTTTTTTGCCTATTTGCTAACGTAGCCTGAGCCTGAAGAAGAAAATGCAGCCATGCTTTCTAGCAGTGATGACAAAACTGTTAATTACGTCCAGAACATGATTTTGCTAATTCTTTTGTATAACAGATACACTTGTGCAATGTATTAAAATTTTCTTTCTCTTCCTTCTAGTTGTATAAAAAGCCAGATGTCCCACTTTATAAAAAAATCCGTTCCAGTAAGTAAAATCTTATTACTAAAATGTACTAACTGTGGAATTTTCACATGACCCCCCTCCTTTCTGTCACGCTCTCCATCCTCCCAAAGACACTTCCACTTTCTTTTTTTGCCGTATGTAATTTGAATGAAAATATTACAGTTAAATAGTTGTGTTTTTTCACCTGTAAAGAATTCTTTTTCCCTTTTTGGGTTTGTTTTTTGTTGTTGTTGTTTTCTCCAGATGTCTATGTGGATGTCAAGCCTCTTTCTGGCTATGAGGCCACGACCTGCAACTGTAAGAAGCCAGATGATCACAACGGAAAGGGCTGCGTGGAGGACTGTCTGAACAGGTTAGAAATGAGTTGACTGACGAGGATAAGACAATTTCAGTCAGTGCAGGATTTCACATCAACTAATATTAACTTAAGAGTTGCACTGGATGCAACCCCAGTAATTAAAGTGTTGTTCCAGAGCGTCCAGGGCAGCTTTCTGCTCGTCCACCTCCCTCTCCAGAGGAGGATCCCGCTGAAACCTGCGTTCTGCTCTTTGAGTAGCAGCGAGAGCCAGGCTGGGAATCTGTGTGAATTAAACCT
>JAVSBS010017275.1:0-18172 GCA_033124195.1 Coracias cyanogaster | reverse complement strand
TAATATAACATTTTCAAGTGTTGAACATTTTGGAGACAGGCTCTGAGGTTTTTGACAAGGCAAATCCAACGTTGTTTGTCACACTGTTCAACTTGCTACACATTTTGAATCCTCGGTAATGCCGTAAAGTAATCTGTATGTGTATATAGTCTTTCCTTCTGGCAATTCAAGTTGTTTTTTTTCGAAGCAGGCATACAGGGAAGTAGTCTGATTTCAGCACACCTTGCCTCATATCAGTACCACGTTCTCAGAAGAAATCCAGTGCCAGACTAGGAGGAAGTTCTTGTGAGAAATTCCTAGTGAACAACTTGCATGAGGTAGCAAATGGTCGAAACAGGAATCACGGTGGTGGCAGAGCAGCTTGTGGTTCTCACCGTTGTAGGGGACCTGAGCAATAGTAATTGAGTTTTAAATTTTAAAATCCAGCACACAGAATAAGTAGAAGCATTGGAGAGACAGTGATGTGAGTGCGCTGTGTGAGGTGAGGTGTGATGTTCAGCGCAGCAAGCTTTGGGTGTAGGTGAGGGCTGAATCTTGGCGGCTGGTGAGTCCATCTGTCACGATAGCCAGTATAGTCTGTAGCTTCTCTGAAGCACGACTTCCTATTCTATGTAAATACTTCTTAGTATATACTTCTAGTAGCTTTTTTGGCTTTTAAAGTTTGTTGTGAGAGATGAACAAGAGAACAGCACAAACAGGGTGATCCAGGGCACGGCACAAGTGTTGCTTCCTGTCTCTAACACCTCCACAATGGGGCAAAGACAGTTGTCTTTCTAATTCTTGGGAATACTTTATTCTCTTTTCCCTGCAGGTCTGTTAATGGTGTTTACCGAATTGGATTGTATGCGCTCAAAGACATGCCTGCTGGTACTGAATTGACTTACGACTACAATTTTCATTCATTTAATGTTGAAAAGCAGGTAAGGAAGAAACTCAGCAAGGACAAACAGTTCTGTAAAGTTGGAGATCAATGAACAAAACCTATTGTGTCGTATTTGACAGAACAAGTTCTTTATAATATGGAAGAGATAATCTAAATGTTTTGAATGTTTTGGGGTTTGTTTACAATGATTTCTTTCTTGCTTGCTTTTTTTATCCAAAGCAACTCTGCAAATGTGGTTTTGACAAATGCAGAGGAATAATTGGGGGTAAAAGTCAGCGGATGAATGGACTTTCAAGCAAAAGCAATCAGCCTGTGAGCACCCACAGGAGACCTGGGAGGTCGAAAGAGAAAAGGAAGTCAAAGCACAAACTGAAAAAGAGAGTAAGTAGCAAAGACAGCTTTTTTTTGTGGGTAAAGGTTAATGTGAAATCAGTTTGTGTCATCCGAGTGAAAAACAGTGTATTTGTACATTTTAAACTATAGAGAATTATTACTGGTTCTGTCTCAGAAACGACTTTCACCATTTTGCTCAGCTCTTGGCACAGTTTTTCCTGTCTATCAGAATGATCTGTTTTCCAGAGGGGCCACATCCCAGAGGAACCCAGTGAAAGTGTGAACGCACCAACACGGCTGACGCCACAGCTCCAGATGAAGCCCATGTCTAACAGAGAGAGGTAAGGAACGGTTTCAGCGGGATTTTCCTCAGAAATGGAGTGTTGTACAAATGTTGAAGTCATTTGTCTTCCTGTAAGATAGGGCATAATGAAACGTCTGAGTAAGCAGTTCTTAGTTCTGCTTTTACCAGCCAGAGGAGAATTCCTCTTTTACCAGCCGGAGGAGAATTCCTCTTTTACCAGCCAGAGGAGAATTCCTCTCCCCTGCTGAGGAGAGGGGGTGCAGAAGCGTACCTCTGCCTTTTTCCCCACATTAAGGGATTAATTTTTACAGTAAGAAGGTGATTCTTGAATCCTTTTCTAATTCCTGTAGGAATTTTGTGCTAAAACACCATGTATTTTTGGTACGAAACTGGGAAAAGATTCGACAAAAGCAAGAGGAGGTGAAGCACGTCAGTGACAACATCCACAGCACGTCACTGTACAACCGCTGGAACGGGATCTGTCGGGATGACGGCAACATCAAATCTGGTGAGGCCAACGCAGTGTTCTCAGGTTGCTGCTTTGAGAACCTATTTGACGTGCCCGTGAAGAGTTTCAGTAAACTTTGTGTATGAATCAAATGTAGAGGTCCTACGAGATCCATACACCTTTTGTAATACATACGGGGATGCCATACAGATAAAAATACCTCTATTTGTGTTTGTGTACGTGTGGCCTTGCTTTGCACAGCAGGGTCAGACAGCGGCTCTTTCACTGTTCCAGCCTATTTTTTGCATTGTGCAATTCTGCAATTTCCTCTGAAACACTTGATGCTATTTTTTCAAGAATGAGAATTTTGTGCTATCTAAACCATTTGTCTGGTTGCTGGATTCTTTTATGTTCCTCCAGCAGCCCTGATGTCTCTCAAGTCCTGGTAGAAGTTCTCGTGTCTCACGTTTCATCACGCGTGGTTTGTCAGAGGAGCAGGGTATTGAACGTTTTCCGTGGTTGGAGCCTTACCGAGCAGGGCTGTTTTCTGCTCTCTGTATCCTGAGATCAGAAACAGTTACACTGACTTTGAAAATTGTCATTTATCCTCATAGTTCAATGGATTTTCAGGCCTTTAGAGGATGCAGTCATTTATGGGAATGGGAAAAAATACAACTATCAGAAAAAATGTGCTCAAAAAATAGCACTCTGATTGTGGGACCACAGTCTTCCCAGCCCTGCAGGACTTGGTCCCCACGGTCAGGTACATGAGAAGCTGGGAAGTGAGTATTTGGGATGAATTCAGTGACACGCTGCATTTGCTCCAGAAGCATCAAATACTTTGATAACCAGCGTCACCGTTCAGATGAGCGATAAGCAGCGGGAGCTGACTTGGGAATATGGAACTGAAGTATTTCACTGTTAGGGTAGCTTAGTTGCTGGATCGCAGAAGATGCTGTGATTTGATCTTTAATTTCTTGTTTAGAGATAATTCTTTTTTTGCCCTCTTTCAGATGTCTTCATGACCCAGTTTTCCGCCCTTCAGACCTCCCGCTCCGTGCGAACGCGACGCTTGGCTGCAGCTGAAGAGAATATTGAAGTGGCTCGTGCTGCCCGCCTAGCACAGATCTTCAAGGAGATATGCGACAGCATCATATCCTATAAAGGTGAAGGTGACACTCCTAAAAAAAAAAAGGCTCAGCTGAGACTTTCTCAGCCTCTGGAATAAGGAACTGTCTGAACAGAAAATACTAGAAAAAATGGAGGGTTTTTTCAGGATGTTAAATAACTTTATTTTTTTTTTCCTTTCTCCTGCTACCAGTAATCACTTCGCTTTATCCTCAGCCCCTTCCTCTGCCACCAGAATCTGCAGATGTTGCCATCCTTTTAAATCGATTTTTCAGCAGTTCAGCAAAAAGGCACAATGGACAGGATTGCAAGGAAACCTTCCACCACTTCGATCCGTGTAGCCCCATTACAGCAACCAGCTTCTAGAAATGCAAAAGGATTTTAATTCCCTGTGCCTCAGATAGTAGAAGAGCCTCTTTTAAACCTAGATTGAATATTCTTAATTACTTGTCTTTTTAAGTTTTACTCAAGTAAATGTTGCTAAACTGTGTGTTCCTGTTGCAGATTCCTCCAGGCAGGCTCTTGCAGCTCCCCTGCTGAACTTACCCCCAAAGAAAAAGTAAGTGCTTGCTTCTCAGAGCAGCCCATGGTTCTCTATAACGGATTTGCTGGTGGAAACGACATTGTGCATGCATTCCCATTTCAGAAACGCAGACTACTATGAAAAGATCTCTGACCCTCTGGACCTTGCCACAATTGAGAAGCAGATCTTGACTGGCTATTACAAAACTGTGGAAGCTTTTGATGGGGACATGCTCAAGGTCTTCCGGAATGCAGAGGTGAGGGTCTCTCTGCAGTTAAAGCTGTTGCATAGACAGCGTTTAATGCTCTTGCTGACTTGACGTAATAGAAGAAAAATATTTTAGAGAAAGAACTTGGGATGAACGTTTCTGATGGACAGACATTGATGGCAGGTACTGTGCTTCTGCTCACTCTTGGTGCTTTTTAGTTGCCTGAGGTGAGATAAACAGAAGGTCAGGAGTATGCATGAACAGCTGACCTAGAGAAATGTCAGTACCTTTTGAAAGAGGTGTTGTGTTCTTCCGTGAGACACATGGACCTGCTGTTAGAGGTCACATTTGTGCATGCAGCTTTAGCGAGGACACCTTTAAGGGTGCGTGCAGACGGGGAAGGCAGCAAAACCATAGAACCTGAGGAAAATAATGGTGGTTTTTTGTTTTCTTTTTATTCAGAAATACTATGGCAGAAAATCTCCGACGGGACGGGATGTATGCCGGCTACGGAAAGCGTATTACAATGCTCGCCATGAGGCATCTGCCCAGATTGATGAAATTGTGGGAGAGACAGCAAGTGAAGCTGACAGCAGCGAGACATCGGTCTGCGAGAAAGAAAATGGGCATGAGAAGGACGAGGATGTGATCCGTTGCATCTGCGGCCTTTACAAAGACGAAGGACTCATGATCCAGTGTGAAAAGTGCATGGTGAGGCAGGGGGAACACGGAACGGGGCCTGGTGCTCTTGCTCTGTTCTCCATAACCAGTGGAACACTGACCAGCAGTTCCCGTGTAGCTTGCAGCTACCTTCCTTTCCTCTCCAGAAGAATTGAGAGTCTGGTTTCACAGAGGAAATGCAACTTGCATTTCTGTATAGAGGAGCTAGCAGTTTCCTGAAACTGCCAGCAGCTCCTGTCTTTGGGCGAGAAGAAACAATTTCAGCAATTCTGGGCTTTTATACAAGCAGCTGGATGGGGATCCTGTCGCTCTTCGGACACAGTGTGAAATAGTTCAAAGAAAATATTGAATTTCCTTTGGGAAGTTTGTTTTCTCAATTTCCTTAATATTTTTTTGGGAAAGGAAATTTGTAAATAAAACCTGTCATAGGAATTTCTAACTGGGGTATATCTGTTTTTCTAGGTCTGGCAGCACTGTGACTGCATGGGTGTGAATTCTGATGTTGAGCACTACTTGTGTGAGCAGTGTGAGCCTCGATCTGTCAACAGGGTAAAGAAACCATCTCCTTTCCTACTGCAGTTATAAACTAAAGCAGCTCTTGCTTGTGTATTTGTTGAGATTGGCAAGGCCAGCGCGGGGTCCTCACTGGATAGCGTGGCTTGCTTGGTTTAGGTTTAATTACACAAAGTGTCAGTTCTTCTCCTCTACCCACTTCTGCCTGTTTCCCAAAGGACGTCAGCCCCATTTTTGCGCTGATTGTGGTGGGCATCTCAGAATTTCCTTCCTTTTTTCTTTTTCTCATCCAGGAGGTTCCCATGATTCCTCGTCCTCATTATGCCCAGCCTGGCTGTGTTTATTATATATGCTTGTTACGGGACGATCTGCTGCTGCGCCAAGGTAGGGGCTGCCTCTGGTGGCTGCTGTGACTGCCATCAGACAAGAGTGTGCAGAGATTTCTGCCATCACCCTCTTTGAAACACTTCCGTCTTTGTATAAGACTCTTCTTCCTTGAAAACACAGAACTATAAACTCCCTTTTTGAGACAGCAGGAGCTGTTTTGGTAGTTAGTAACATCGGGGTAAACTTGAGTTGAAATGAATAAATGCAGTTTAGGGGTTGCACTGAGAGAGACTTTTCTAGTTGCCAGGAGTGTCATTTTGTTGAGCCCTTTTTGAGTTCTTGAGTTTAGCTTTCCTGAGCTGTGCTTTGAGTTCTGCTGGAATAATCAAAGGCTTGGGGCTCCTCGGTCAGTGGTTTATTTTCTTAATAATAATCTTCTCTTTAAGTATCTTCTGTCTTAAAGATACATTCTTTAAACATTGCAGCTATCACTAATTTCTACACATTTTCCTAATCAAAACTTGTGTTGTTACCTATCCTGTGGTCTGTCATCATTTGTCTTGGTTCATGACGTGTTCGTATTTCCAGTCTGGGCACACAGCTGAAGTTGTGTTTAGTTGTTGCTGTGAAGCTGCTGTGACAGCTGGAGGTGACCTTTCCTCCTCCAGTGGGTTCTGTGTTGGTTTTGCATCACTCTTTATAACCCAACATTAGGGAGCTCTGTTGTGTTAATGAGAACATTTACTCCTCTGTTTTTGGTGTGCTGGACTCATGAAAAGTTCTTTACAAGTGTGTATTTTGTGCCTATTGCCAGGTGATTGTGTTTACCTGATGAGAGACAGCCGTAGAACTCCCGACGGACACCCTGTCCGGCAGTCGTATCGGCTGCTGTCCCACATCAACAGGGAGAAACTCGATATTTTCCGCATTGAAAAACTCTGGAAAAATGAGAAGTATGTTCAAGGCATCTTTTGAATTTGAGACGTTCCATGCACCTACCTGTCAAAACACAGTAATGTCGTGGAAGTCTTGTCAGGGCTTTAAACGGCAGGGCTGAACACGGTTCAGTTACGAAGGCCTGATGATGCTCCACAACTGCCAAGTAAACGTGTGTACGGTTGGAGGTCTGAGCAAGGGATAAGACGTACCAGCAGATGCACTTTCTTCACTGTTGGAATAGGCTGAGAATACACACTGGGAGCCGAACCGGCTCCGCTAACCATTGCCAGCTTGCTTAGCCCCTGTGACGGGATGAAACGCACCCGCAGCTCAGGGAGCCGCCGTGTTGGGGAAAACCAGGCTAGGAGAATTCCCACTTACTGGAGGGGGTAAAGCTGAATGTGTACTGCTCACCTGACTTCATCACAGTCATTGCAAAAGTGCAAAATAGATAATTCAAGATTAAATGGAGGGCATTAAGTTCTATCACGGCCTTATAGAAATAGTCTCTTTTTTTTTTTTTTTTCCCCTTTCTGTTTCTCTCTTTCTCTTACCTTTACACCTTCAAACAGAGAGGAGCGGTTTGCATTTGGTCATCATTATTTCCGTCCACATGAAACCCATCATTCCCCTTCTCGAAAGTTTTATCACAATGAGCTCTTCCGGGTGCCATTGTATGAAATTATCCCCTTAGAGGCTGTGGTGGGAACGTGCTGCGTTCTTGACCTGTACACCTACTGCAAAGGTAAGGAGACTCAACGGGATGAGAAATGAAATATAATACACCTTTCTAATTACTTGGGAAGTCTGCTGAAATAGTTAACTGCTGTGAAGAGGCCACAGGCAGTGTTTACAGGGTGTCGGAGCAGAGCAAGCACTGTTGAGTTAGCCCCGGGACAGTGATTCCTGTCTTAAGAGAGACAGTGCTGATGAGACAGCAGCAGGGTGGGATTGTGGTGGGCAGGGAAGAGAAAGCGACGGCAGTTGATTATTAGCTTTTGTAAAAGTTTGGGTACTATTTGATAAGGTTATACAGGTTTTCAACTCAGTTTGAACTAGCAAAGTGTCCGCTATGATGGCTCTGAATCGAGGAGAACAAGCAGGCAGCCTGCCCTCCCGCTGGGCAGCGCTGGCAGCCTCTGCTTCTCCCACACTGGGTAGGGCTTGTCCTTGTGATGGTGCAGCACCGTCTGGTTGATGGTTTTTCCCATGTGCTTTGTTTTGGAACTGCAGGGAGGCCAAAAGGCGTGAAGGAGCAGGATGTGTATATTTGTGATTACCGCCTTGATAAATCAGCTCATCTCTTCTACAAGATCCACCGGAATCGTTATCCTGTCTGCACCAAGCCCTACGCCTTTGACCACTTCCCCAAGAAACTCACGCCCAAGAGAGACTTTTCAGTAAGTTCTTCTCTTTGCTTCCTTTCTTTTTACTGGAAGACTGGACGTATTTTTGGAAAGCCCCTGGATTTCTGTGAATGGAGCTTGGTAAACCAAAGGGAGCTGACACACAAGCATACACAGTCTGGATGAAAAGCTGGCTAGAAAGAAAAATTGTCTATAGGCAGAGAATGTGCAGTTCAAAGATGCAAAGCAAACAGATGTTGAACAAATGGTGTAAGCTTAGAGGTTGTGGTTTCTGACTGAAATCTAGACACCCATTTCATTTAAGCCACTCCTGAGTGAAGAAAATCTGAAAACTCACTTTTCAGTCACAATTCTGCAATTGTAAAACAATTTTATATGTTTTGGAGAATCACCTAACACATAGTCAGTGTGATTTCACTGGCCTGTCTGCCTGGCTCTTAGCAGCCCCTTTGGCTGGTGGTTCCCAGCACAGAGAACCAGCATTTCACTGCTCTGCCGAGGGACCTGCTGCTGACTTTGTGTGTGGTGACCGCTCGGAGCGGACGTTTCCGAAGGAGCAGTGCACAGACAGGCAGCAGAATCACTAAGTACAGTTTCCCTTCATGTCCTCCAGCTGAACACCTCTTCATTTCACTGTCTCATTTTCCTCTGCTCAGAGGACACCAGACCTGGCAGATCTTTCCCAGAGAAGAGCTTTTCTTCCTGGCAGCGGATTTTTGTAGTGAGTTTAGAGATGGTCCCACACCTGGATGATTTTTATCACGATGATCTATGGCTTGAAATTCATTTAGAAGATAAGAAGAATCAGGTAGTAAGTCCGGCTCTAATTTATGCTTACTACATGATTCTGCCTTCTCCTTTGAATTCCTCTGATGTGTGAGATATGCCGGTATTTTATAGACCAGCACTTCCTTCCACTGTGCATTTTATTTGGTATTAACCATCTTTATTGTTGTTATAGCCTCATTATGTACCAGACAACTACAAGAGAAATGGAGGCAGGTGAGTCTTACCTACTAGATTGCTTGTTGCGAAGAAATAAGATCATCCTGTTTGTCACGTGTCCGCTGTTGTTCCTACCCACTTCTCTTAGGATCTATGGAAATAACGTTCAAATTATTTAAATCAATCCTCTAAACTTTCAAAGAGATAAAAGGGAACAAGTGAGGAGGGGTAGAATGTAGAAGCAGCCTCAGTGTTCCTTAATAGTGTACATAAGGAAGAGTACAGAAGTCATTTTGAAACGTAGCAGAAGCAGCTGAAAGTGGAGGGTGGCAGAGCCTGGGACAGGAGCGTCCAGCGCGCCGGGAGGTCGGGTCCCGGACAGGCCGCCCCAGTTTGGGCTGGAACAAGAGCCAGGGCCAGCGCGCCCTCGGTTCTGTCAGAGGCTTCGGAAGTAGCCCTCAGAGCCATGAGTATTGCAGAAAAACATCACTAAGTGCTGAGCTCAGCTGTTTTGGAAGATAAAAACCTTTACACGTTGCAGCAGAAAAGCAATCTGTTTTGAGAGCGCGTCTGCCGTTACACAAGCAAGGCCACAGGGACGCAGCCTCCCGTGGAGTCACTGCCGGGTTTGGATGCGGGTGTTAAGTGAAATGACCGAGATTCCAGAGAGCCCCGACCCGCTGAGAGCTGCTTGACTCGCCAGTAATTGGCTTTTCAGGTGAGGGTCTGAAGAATGGTGATATTTAAACCTTTCTTCTCCTGTTAGATCGTCCTGGAAAACAGATCGCTCAAAACCACAGATGAAAGACTTAAACCATGAAGAAGATTCTCTTCCGCTTATTGAGGATGTTTTAGGAAACCAAGATCAAGGCTCCGGTGAGGTCCCTGCCCTTGAGGAGCCGGCCAAGGAGGCAGCCTCTGCAGAGGCCTGCGAAGCCGAGAAGAAGGCAGAGGAAAGCGGTTCCAGCACGCGGCAGCTCTGCACCCCGGAGGAGAGGCGGCACGTTCAGAGAGAGAGACTCAATCAGATCCTGCTAAACCTCCTAGAGAAAATCCCAGGGAAAAACGGTGAGATTTTACACTGCCTACACAACAGCGTTTCTTCTACAGGTTTGTTCTCAGTTCGCTGCAGATCGTGTTGATAAAATAAATGGGTTTGTCTAAATTTCCCGCTACTGGACATTACTAATAATTAGTTTTCTTTGCAGCAATGTTTTCTTTTGCAACAGTAGCAATTTCCACTAAATCCGTATGAAGTTTCGTGCGACTGGCGCGGTGTTTGGTGTAATGTTGGTAGTAGCCACAGATCTTTCTGAAGACCAACTCCTCCTGCGTTCCGTGTGTACAGCCGCGGAGCCCAGCAGCAGGCTGACTGATTTAAGCTCTCTTGGAGCAGAAATCAGGTTGCTCAGCACCTTGTCCAGTGGAGTTTTGAGTTATCACATTTTGTGGATGGAAACATCCTTGAAAGAGCCACGAACAGGGAAATAGGGAAACTGTTCCTTGTGCCACCTGAATTTACCCGAAGCCTACGCTCTGTTGCAGCCATCGACGTCACGTACTTGCTGGAGGAAGGATCAGGAAGAAAACTGAGGCGACGCACTCTGACCATCCCGGAGAGCAGCTTCAGGAAGTGATGCCAGGAGAGGAAGCTGCGTCTGGAGTCTGCTACAGGGTCTGCTGAGGGCTGAGGGCAGGAGCCCAACCTCCTCTGCACCAGCCAAGGGAAAGGGGGCAGCAGCAAACTGACAAACGAACAAACAGCACTTAGGGGTCTGGGCTGGGGGCCGCCCTGCCCTGCCCTGCAGTGCTCTTCTGGTGTGTGTGTTGTTGGGCGTGCCTTGTATTGATGTTAGGTACTGAGAAAAACCTCGTGGTTATTGTCCAGGATGGTCAAATTTAATTTATTTTTGCTTGATATTCCCACTCAGAGGAAAAAAAAAATAAATAAAAAAAATGGGGAGGTAGGAAGGATAAGGACTGAGTTACTCTGATGAGATTCCCCGTGTTCACCAATTAACCTGTGATTGTACAAGATACTGTTGGCACCACTGCGGCCCGTGCCGGTGGACGGAGTCCCGAGGGGAGGGTGATGGCCCCAGTGGCTTAAAGGCTGCCCTAAAGTTGTGGCCTCTGATTTGCACAAGTTCAAGAAGAGAGGAACGTTCCCAGACGTGCACAAGGCTCACCGCGGAACCTCGCGGTGTTCCTTTGGTCTGTGAGAAGGAGAAACTTCCCAAGTCCCCTGAGAGCAAAGCAGGAGGTGCCTGGTTGAGGCGTGGCGGGGGCAGGGTGGTTGGGGTTTTTTTTTTCACTTTTTTCTGCAGAGGAATTTTCTAAAAGCAAGTCAAATCCTGACGACACCATTGCTGTTGGTTTTTTTGATAAGCTGTGGTTCTTGTGTGTCTAGTGTGTTGTGCAAATTAAAATCTGTTAAAAAGGAAAAAAAAAA
This sequence comes from Coracias cyanogaster, assembly GCA_033124195.1. NCBI lineage: Eukaryota > Metazoa > Chordata > Aves > Coraciiformes > Coraciidae > Coracias > Coracias cyanogaster. The sequence goes on along the minus strand of JAVSBS010017275.1, from coordinate 7,121 downwards.
AAAAAGGAAACCTTCACTACATGAACCGTCGAGCAGTATTCGGAGCGAGTATTTGTTGTGAACTGTAGAATATATCAACTGCTAACACTATTCTTGTGTTCTGGTTGTACAGCTTCAAACGTCCGTCTCTTCGATTCAGGGGCCGCGTGTCTCGCGCCGCCCTCCCGCTGCCCTGCCCCGACCAGGAGAGTTCTCCCCAGAGCGGTGCCCACCGGCCTCTCGCTCCCGGTGCCCGCGGGGCTCCCGGTGCCAGCGAGCGGAGCCTGTGGGCCAGGGCGCGGCTGTGGCAGAGGGAGGGGGTCGCCCTACGCTGCCCCGTATTTACAACGGCTTTGCTTTCTTGTCTCTCAGACGTACATATGCATATACGGTCCCGTTTTAGATGTTCTTATAAGAAAACCAGTTTTTAATGTGCCAAGTTGTATATATCTGCTGCGTGGATGTAAAGCAATACGTAGTTACATGTTCCTTTTTAATGGACCAAGCTTGTCCTAATGTACATTCTTGTTATTATTATAATTATTTTACTCTTAGTGGAACATGACTCATTCCATTAACTTTTATGTGTTGAATTAAAAAGGAAAAAAAAAAAAAAAAAAAGAAAGTAAAAAAAACCCTTTGAGAAAAAAATATTTTATTAAAAAAAAAAAAAGAAATAAGAAAATAGTTTGGAATATTTTCTTACTGTAGAGAAGCACTGTACAGTCCCAGGAACCCTGAGTATAAAATACTCGTGCGTGTAGTAGGAATATCGCATGTCCGGAACCTCGAGTTGTCTCATCTAGTTTAAAACAGAAATCATCGTCTCAAATGGTGTTAAACACTAAAAAAGTTTTTAAAGAATAAAGTGCGTACAGAAGCGAGACACTAGCTCTGTCATTTTATCTTTCTTTTGTTGAAAGACTAAACAAAATGTTTTTTAGACAATCAAATGTTAGGTAAGTGCAAAGAATTGTTTTTTCTTACTGGTGTAGAAATTAATGACTTTTTTTATTTTTCGGTTATTTTATAATAACGAGAAGACCGGTGTGTCCCCAGGATCGCTGTGCCCAGACCAGGAAGCACTACATTACTGCAAATAGCTATGAACTCTTAGTCTGCATGGGTGTAGGCTGTGTGATTGCTGAAAATAAATGCTGCTAATATATTTCCTTTTTACAAAGCATATCTAAATAGATCATTGTTTTGATGTTAATCTTTGTAAATTATGTATTACCAATTTTAACATTGGATGTAATTGCATAAAAAGCCTGCATCTCAATCCTGAGAGAGTCTAGTATTAAATGGAAAATCTTTTCCTACCAGTGACTTGTGGGGTTTTCTTTGACACGTCTTCCGCTGCCTTTTCTCCCCTCTTTGCCTCGACCTCGCAGCCGCTCTGGGGCGTCGTTGTTGCCCCTTCTCTCAAATACCCAGCTCCTGAGGGGTGAAGGCGTTTTCCGAGGATTTCCTTCGATGGTTCTGGTCGGAGCGGGGCAAGAGCCGCTGGCCGCGCGCGAACAGAGACCTGCGGTTTGGTGGTCAGCGGGCGCATCACTGTGCGGCAGGTCCACACGTGAGCCGTTAAATCTGCCAGGCCAGGGCCTGCTCCCACAGGATAAACCCCCGGCACCTCGAGACGTCGCCTCCCTGCCAGCTCTGGAAATAAGTTTGGTAATTGTTTGCTTTAGTCACTCGGGAATGAAACAGCTTCTTGGAGGTCAGCCTGTAACTGAACGGGATTTTTCCTTTCTCCATTTCCCAGCCTGAAGCTCGGTGGTCGGACCGAGGCTGTGCTGGGCCTTTGACCCTGGAGGCACCACAACCAGGATTACAGCGGGTTTGGGATTGTGGGTGGTTTATTTTGAAAAAGTTGTAAAAGTACCTGGGTTCATCTGCTGGCTTGAGCTCATTTCACAGTGCAGAGCAGCTCTGGAAGCCGATCAAACCCACTTAAGGCAAGCCAATAACATCCCAATTACAATACAACGTCTCTTGTCTGGGAGTGAAAATTCCAGAGTGAAATGAGAATGGGAACAGCATAAAAAAGAGCAGCTTTAGCCTCAGAAACGGTGTGTGGCCCCTTGGTTCAAGCGTGGGCTCCTTTGCCACTAACCCAGTGGAAGCTGGAAGGCTGAAATGTGGTTCCAAGTCCATGGCAGAGGGAACTGGCCCAACAGTCGCCCCAAGACAAGCAGCTGTTGCCTTGTGGCCCTTCGCTGGACACGCTCCAGTACGGCCACGTCTCTCTTACGGGAGAGCCCAGTACAAAATATAAACTCTGTGGTATTAAAGTACAAGCAATGAGAAAAACGTGGAAAAAAAATATAAACCATCCTGTGAGTCAGTAAAAAGAATGGTTTAATTTAAATAAAGGGATGTGCTGGTTGGTTGATCGGAGCTGTGCAGCTTCCATCTCAGGGTGGGGGGTATCAGCCAGCGTGACAGACGCTTTCCCAGGGTTATTTCTGTCGGCAGCTGCCTCGTGTCAGAGCCTGGGTACTTCCTACTCGGGCACGACTGTGGGCGGCAGCCAACGTTGGCAGCCTGAGCACCGGCACGGCCCCGGCACACACTGGCTTCTCCCGCAGGAGAATTTAGTCACCAAAGGCCTGGCCCCCAGCCTGGGCACCCACACAGGGACAGGACACGCGGCCATTTCCACCTGCAATTATCTGCTCAAACCTGGACACGTGACTCACAACCTTTATTTCCACTTTTGTTTTTTTTTCTTTTCCCTCCTGGAATAAGCTCATTCCCGTGGTTACAACAATTTACAGAGTGCTGCAACTGCGCAGCGACGGCTGGGCCACCAGGAGCAGGACACCTGGAGGTGGCGGCAGTGGCAGGACACAATGACACAGAGACAATGTACAGGCCGGTGAGGACCACGCAGGGACGGGGTCGTTCCCTCCCCTGACCCAGGTGGGAGCAGCAGCTGAGGAACCATGAGCGAGAACAGTTCCCGGGTGGGTGCCATGGTGACGTGGCAGCAGCTCTGTGGGGACATGCACAGCGGTGGCTCCTGGGCTGCGCCCAGGGCAGATGGGAACGTCATGCGAACGTGCGGCAGCAACAGGCAGCAGGGCAAGGTCCCCTGCAGACCTGCCAGCCCTGAAGGTGGTGAAGCCCCGAAGGTGGTGAAGGCATGGCAGGAGACGCTCCTTCCTGGAGATGGCACCTGCTTCCTCAGGTCTCTTCTGCCTCCTTACAAAATGAGGGATGTGTAACTGACAGGAACTAGGCCAGTGCTGTTTCCATGGCAGCAGCGGATCCAGTCTTCATCCACGATGGAGAGAAGCTGCAGGATGTCCCCTTTTTGGAAGCTCAGGTGACCATCAGCAGTGCCCGCATGGTCACACAGTGCCCGAACTGCCCTGCACAACAAATGCCATCAGGGATTCACCTCCCCAGGGACCCCGAGAGAGGTTTTTGTGGAGCCAGCGACCCTCCCCCAGCACCCAGGCAGAGTCGCCAGCTGACAATGGAGTGGAGCAAGAAGCCACATCACAAAAACGTCCTGCCCAGCAGCCCCTTGGAGCAGCAGCGCCAACATGGGGACAGCAAGGTGGGGGCAGCGAGGGCTGGGGAGGGGGGAGGCAGCCGAACACGGTGTGGGACAACCCCTCACCCTCGGCGCTTGCTTGGACAGACCCTGTGCAGAGCACGGACGGACCACTCCAGCCCTTCTGACCTGCCACAATTTGGCCAGAGCTGCCACATTGTTGGTCCAAAACAGCTGCTATGAATCCAGAAAGCACAAAATAAAACGTTCAAAATTATCCCCAAAACCCTCTGCCAAAACAAGAGCCCACAGCCAGGCAGCCACAAGGTCACCCAAAGCTCAGCAGGCGATGGGGTGGGGTGGGCAGTCACGGTGCACCTTGGCAACACGGCGCGGTGCCAGCCTTTCCCTAGACGCTGTGAGGCATCTCCAGGCTATGGCTGAAAACAGCCTCTGCTCCCCCCGTCCCAGAAAAAGCCACCACCAGCTTTCCATCCCCAGACACTACAGTGCCCCTCCTCACCTCTGGGGCTGGGGTGAGTCAGATGCATTCTTCTCAGGCTGTTCTTGAGCAGAGGTCTTCTCAGAAGCCAGTCCCTTCACCACCACAGCCAGGACACGTGTGCTGGGGGACAGCCACCTCGAGGGCCTCCTGCCACAAAGCAAAGGAAGCCACAAACTTGTCTGAGAAGCCTTTTCCCCCCTCATCCTGCTCAGACTGTTCTGCTGATCTGGGAGCTGCCACCGAGCCTCCACCGTGAGCTCCTGCTCCTCTAAAGGGCTGATGCGATGCAAAGGGAGGCAGCACCTGGGACATGCGCTAATCCCAGCAGCAGAGAACCTGTGTAATGGGCAGTAGAAAACACCCCACGAGGGGGCTGGTGCATTTCCCCCACCCTGCTTACCCAAGCCCCATCTTACCTGGACCTCACCGAGATGGCGTCAGGACTGGGAGTGAAGCTTCTGGCAGAGGGGCTGGTGGCTCCAAAGAGCCGCCCCAGCCAGCTGCCCTTGTCAGGACCATGAGGATCACCCGCCCCTGGGTCAGAAGGTGCTGCCCGGTTCCTAGTCACAAGAGGCTCTGGGGAAACAGCCAGGAGTTCCTTGCCAGCAGCAGGACCATCTGGCTTGGTGGGTGCTCTGGCAGGCAGGATGAGGTCTTCAGGGGAAGAGCTCCCAGAGGTGTCAGGACTGCTGCCAGGCTTCAGACCAGCAAGTTCAGGGACAGCTTTGGTCTGAAGGAGCTGCAGCTCCGTGCCTCTAGGCTCATTCACGGATGTTTGAGGTCGCGGAGCCTGGCTGAGGCTGGAATCCCCTGCAGCTGGCCGCAGCTTTGTCCACCAGACGAAAGGGAACTTTTCCTTGCTAGGAGCAGTGTAAATCCTGGAGGCCTGGCTCAGCTGGCCCCACCAGCCCCTGAGGCCAGCCTCGGCATCCTGAGGGCCTGCCTCGGGCCTGTGGGGCTCTGTGGAGCTCTCAGCTCCCAGGAAAGTGCGACTGAGCTGGTCGCCCCACCGCAGCACGTGCTGTAAGGTCTGCTGCAGCGCAGCCCCCAACTGCGGGCCAGGGACCAGCCCACGCCCGGCTGCGCGGGCCTGAGCTCTCGTGCTGCCCTCGGCGCTGGCTGCCCTCCCCAGAGTATCCGGGGGGAGCTCATCTTCCAGGCTTGCCTCCGCAGCACTGCTCTGTCCCTCCAGAGAAGGCTGCGCAGCCGCCCACGCCCGAGCAGAACAATGGGCAGGAGACAGAGGTGACTCCAGATGCCGGGACAAGGGTCTCACATCCATGGAGAGGTGGTGATGCTCAAAGAGCAGGTCAAGATGGAAAGTCAGCACGGAGAGAGGCTGGATGAGCAGCAGCAGTTCATCAGCAAGGTAGGGAAGAGGGCCTTGGCTCAGTGCAAAGAAGGCCGTGGGCAAATACATCGTGGAGATTACACCTGCAAGATATGGACAGCACTGGACAGGCACAAAATGCCCTGGCCCTGCCCACGGCCAGCGGGTCTGTCCGAGCATCTCAGAGTTTCTGCTGAGTGTTGTACTGAAGATGCACCACAGAAAACAATGCCCTTATCCACTATGGAAGTCCCTGACCTGCATTGCGAGTGGAATGGGTACGGGATTGTCACCACGGCAAGTAAGAGAGGACTTGGGCGGGAAGCTCTGGGCACTGCGTCCTTACCTGGGCTCTTCTGCAGGTGAGAGATCCACAGCTCCAGCTGCTTCGTGCTAGAGAAGACAAAGGGAACCCAGGTTAGAGTTACTGGGACTCTGTCCCAGGCTGCCAGCGCAGGGAGCACAGCCTGGGCCAGCAGCACCAATACTCACTTCAAAAGGCCAAGGATAAAGGCATGGAACTTCTGCCTGGTGCTGCTGAGTGGGGCCAGCCCGGCCACATGCCAGCACAGGGCGTGCAGAGCGCGGGTGTTGGGGCCTGTGGAACACACGACACTGTCACTCTGTGCGCAGATCCTCCCCCAGCCTGGGCTGGAAAAGGACTCCAGGCACCTTGAGATGCCAACATCTGCAGAAGCATGTTCCTCACACCGACCTGTCTTCACAGAGGCTTCCACCACACTCCAGGGGGAATTTTTCCTCTGGCCTGTGATAACATCCTTCTGGAAAGGCTTCAGCCCATCCTCCACCAAGGCATAGAGCACAGGGCAGAGGGTGTGCAGCAGCAGATAACCCACATCTGGGCTGAGCCGGCTGTCTCCCAGCTGGGCCTGAAGTAGGGAAGCACGAGGAAAGGGAGGAGAGGGAGGGGAAGGGCAGCACCTGACCCTGAGCCTGCCGGGCAGGACGGTGGGATCCTCCCGCCTGAGCTCCCGAAGCCCCTCCTGCCCTCACGCCTGCCCGCCCCAGCCCGGCCAGAGCCTCAGCTCACACCCTCACCTTCTGCACCAGGTTCCGCGCGGTGCTGAAATGGGCGATAATCTTATCCACAGCGGTGCTGACGGCGATCAGCAGGGCTGTCGGACAACACAGAGAAAGATGTCACCGTGGCACCCGATCCCACCGCCGCTGCAGCCCCTGCCTCGGCCCAGCGGCAGCGTGAGGCGGGCTGGGGCTGACCGGCATCGCCCCGGCCACGGCTGCAGAGCAGCAGCTCCGGACATCAAGGCCTGGAGGAGCCAGGAAGGCCCCGGAAAACGGCGCATCCCCGGGTGTTGCCATGGCAACCTGTAGCTCTCGGGCGCAGGGATGCAGGACCCGCCGTTTCCAAGGGGACGAGGCCAGGCTGGAGCCCCGGGCAGGAGACCCCCGAGGAGTCCCGGGGCAGCCCCGCCCCGTTCTCCGGCTCCACGGCTCCATCTGCCGAGAGGCGGCCCGGGCCGCGCCCCGCCCGCGCCCCTCACACCGCCGCGGCCCCGGGGGTCCCCGTCCCACCCGCAGCCCGGCTCGGCGGGGACCCCGCCCCGGCTCCGCGGCCTTCAGCCCCGAGCGCGGCAGCGGGGCCGGCGCCGCGGGGCCGGTACCGTTCTTCGGCTCTCCCCGGGGGCGGCCGCCTCCCTCCGTGCGTCCCCCGCCAGGCCGGGCTGCGCCCGGGGCGGCTCCCGCGGCGGACGGCTCCGGCCGGGCTGCAGAGAGGGGGCGGCGGGGTCAGGCCGGGCCGCGGGGCCCGGGCGCTGCTGCCG
>JAVSBS010017273.1:0-11028 GCA_033124195.1 Coracias cyanogaster | reverse complement strand
GAATTTCTTGTTGGGAAGGGCTGTGAAGGGCTGTTTGAGGCTGGGCAGGGCAGTGGTGGAGTCCCCATGGCTGGAGGAGTTTGGAAGCCGTGGAGATGTGGTGCTGAGGGCCAGGGGTTAGTGGTGACCTGGCCGTGCTGGGACTTCATGACCTCAAAGGCCTCTTCCAACCAAAATTATTCCATGATTCTATGATTTTGGAGTGGTGGGGCTGACCAGCAGAAGCAGAAGTGGGTTGAATTGACCACGAGTCTTTAGGTGGAAGGGAAAACAGCGAGGGATTCACTGGGAGAACGGGGAATTTCCTTTCAAGGAGCTTTTCTCTGGCAGCATCCCAGGCTGGGGCTGGTGGCTGTTTTTCATGAAAGGGCCTAGAAAAGCCCAGGAGAGCAGAAAATTGGGTTGGATGCTGCAGGACAATCAAAACCTGATGCTGCTTTGTCACCATGCTGGGTGACTCCCCCTGCCTGTACCCCAACCCTGGCAGGGGACATGGCACCATCCAGCCCATGGTGACACACAGAAATGTGCCAGCTTGCCCTTGGTGCAGGGGATGGTGACCAGGAGCAGTCGAGGTCCCAGTGGAGTCCCATTGTGGTTCCCATGAGGTCCCATCATGGTGCTGTGACCCCTCCATGGTGTGTCCTCAACCCACCGGCCAGCTGTCCCCCGCCCTGAGGACTTGGCCCTGGTGCTGAGGGATGTCTCCCGCTTGCAGCCACCTCCCCAGGATCCCCTTCAACCCTCATGGGGCACCCCAATGCTTGGGTGGGGGGTCCCACATACACTGACCCCACACCAGGACCACTCTGTGGCTGCAGCCCTGGGGAAAAGGGCCAGGAGAGCTCACTCAGGGCTCCCCAAAACCCCCCCCGATCTCACTGAGCCGGCAGCCCCAGTGGCGACCTGCCCTGATTCTCCTCTACCCACAGCTCTCACCCACCTCCTGGCCTTCACTGTGCTGGCCGGGCTGCTCATGGCCGTGATCTGCGTGGCCACCCTGGCCCTCCTGGCTGTGAAGCTGTGGCCCAGGTAATGTCCCTGGCTGGGATGGGGACAGGGTGGAGACAGAGACCTTGGGCTGAGCCCATCGAGGTGACCAGGAGGTGGCAACTCCCTCTTCTCCCTTCCAGGATGAGGAGGTTTTCAGGCTGGTCCAATGCTGAGGACACCTTTGAGCTGAGGGGCAAACAGGAGCAGGCACAGGTAGGGAGCAGCTTTGAGGACCTATCACCCTGAGCTCCCAAGGGTTCCTCACAGGGGGTTCCATGTGCTGGAGAGCATGGGGCTGGGCTCACACACCACCTGGGATCTGGCCCAGCCAGGCTCCTACCTAGTGCCACCACAGCCTTGGCCGTCATTGCCGGAGCTGAGGAGGTGGCAGAAGGGGCAGAGCCTGGTGAGAACCAAAATCACCCCATGTAGGCACATCTCAGAGGGGCTTCACAGTGCACATGGGTGCTGACCCCTCTGGGTGATGCTCAGGGTGCTCCCCTGGCTCCGGGAGCTCCAGGTGCCCATGAGCTCCACCGTGAGCAGGTCTTCCCCAAACACCCCCAACCTTTTCCAGGTGGACAGATCTTCCTAAACCAATGGTTCTTTGGCCCAGGAGCAACCGTAGCAGCTGGTGCTGGAAGCGCACAGTCCCGGCTTGGCTGGATCCAAGGCCTTGGGGACATCCTGGCCCCTCTGTGCCCCTCAACCCTCCCCGCCGTGGATGTTGTTCTCATGCCGGGCATGGTCCGTGCCAGGCACCGGCACACCGTGACGGCTCAGCGCCGCTCCCGGCAGCGGCAACCTCAGGGAAAAATAATCTCCTGGTGGCAGACCAAGCCTGGGTGGGGGCTCCGTTGCCACTGTGCTCCTGTCCCCCCACCAAAGCCACCACCCCAGGTGCTAATGCCTCTGTCTGGGAATAAAACCTGGAGCATCTGTTGGGATGTGCTGGGAAGGGGTTTATTGCCCTGCTGTGGGAAAAGTGGAGGGTTGGAGGGAGGCAGGCAGAGCCGTGGGGGTGGGCAGGGCTGGTTCTCCCGGGGACCCCACCATGTTGGCGCGTGGTTCCCTCTCTGTCCTTGGCCAACGTTGTCCCCCAAAGCTTGTCTGTGGCTCTGCAGAGCAGTGGCTCGCTCTGTGGGTTGGGTGGACATCACGGATGTGATGCTCGGAGGCAGCCCATGGCCACAGCACCCTGTTCTCCTGGCATCCCTCTTGTCGGACAGGAGGGCAGAGATGTCCCCAGGACAAACGTGTCCCCTCAGGAAGCGGGGGGATGATGAGGAGCCCCGTCCTGTCCTGCCTGCTACGTGCTGCCGGCGGGGAGCTGGGGCTGGGGGCTGTGGGAGGGCTTCGCTTGCAGACATCAGAGCCGCCAGCGAGGAAAGTGGATACCGGGCCATGTCCCCTCCTGCCCCATTGCCATTAGATGTCACCCTGCAGCCACCTTGCTGCCGGACACCACCAGAGAGGGGCTTGGGCAGGGGTCTGCAGCTGGGCGGTGCTTGGGAGCGTGGAGCTGGAGCTTCCCCAGCCTGGTGCGGGGGGCTGAGGGGTGATGCTCTGCTCATGTGGGAGCTTCATCCCCCCCTTACCCACTCATTCTCTGCTCTGGTCCATGCACTGAAGCAGTGTCCTGCTGCTCCCAGGGGCCATGAAGAGACCCACCACCCACGCCAGCTGGGCAGGACAGTCCCACGGCTGCGGGGCTGGTGGGACAGCAGCGCTCCAGGGAAGGAGCTTCACCAGCACATGAGTGATACCCCCTTGGGCCTGTGCCCAGAGCCCCACACAGCTCACGGGAGGGCTGTCTGCAGGGAGGTTGTCCCTGTCCCCATCCCCATGCCCATCCCTATCCTTGTCCCCATCCTACTTCAGCCCGTCTCCATCCCCACCCTGTCCCTGTCCCTGTCCTCTTCTCCATCCCTGTCCTCATCCCTGTCCCCACCCCTGTTCCTGTCCTCATCTCCTACCCCATCTCCTTTCCTCTCCCCGCCCTTGTCCAATCCCATCCCATCCCTATCCTTGTCACATCCTTATCCTTGTCCCATCCCCATCCCTGTCCCATTCCCATCCTATCCCATCCCCATCTCTGTTCCCATCTCTGTCCCTCTACCCATTCCCATCCCTGTCCCCAGTCCCATCCCCATCCCGCCCCTGTCCCCATCCCTGTCTCCCTCCCTCCCGCAGTCCCCAGGTGGGGTGGCATGTCCAGGGCTGGTGGCAGTCGGACACTGCACAGCGGGGAGGGGGCCAGGGAGCCCCCTCCTACAGCCACCTCCATGGGGGCTCACTGGGGTGGTTTGGGAAGCAGGGACGAAGCTGGGGCGCGGAGCTGGGTGCTCCACAGCTCCTTGTCCCACCAAGGGCTCCCAGCCCTGGAGAAATGCCCAGAAAGTGGGGTGAGACCTGTGGGGGGGTGAGACAGGGGGGCTGAGCAGTGATGGGGATGGTGGAGACCTCGTTGTCACCCGCAGCTGGGGGAAGGTGGCTCAGGGAGGAGATGGAGCGGGGCGTGAAGGACCGAAGCTGCAGAAATCCAAGAGCTGGTTTGACACAAGGAAAACCAACCCTTGGGTCCGGGCAGGAGTCACCCCGGCAGCACCGGGACGAGGGATGGTGCTGCCTGGGGACTTGGCCGTGGCTCTGGAGGTCCCAGTTGGTGACCGGGACCCCTGGCTTCGGAGCAGCCCTTCGCATTTGTTCCCAGAAGTGTTTGAGACAAGCTTCCCAGAAGCGATTCCTGCTCCCCAGTTTGCACCAGTCAGGGGCTGACGTAGCCCATTTCCCACACTGGGAGATGGAGATGCCAGTTTTGGGGGGGGATGTTGGGGCAGCCCCACAGAGTGACCGCCAGGGTCTGAGCTCTCCGAGTGAGGGGCTGGCTCTGCTCCTGCAGCTTCAGCCTGGGGACTGGGATGGGATGGGGATGGGGATAGGGATAGGGATAGGGATAGGCATAAGATGGGGATGGGATGGGATGGGATGGGATGGGATGGGATGGGGTGTGAGCAGCACTGAGCCCATGGATGATGGGCAGGTTACCCGGCAGGGCAGCGGGCAGGGTGGTGAGAGGCAGGCATCCCCCTCCCCAGCCCATCACAGCGGCCGCTGCCTCCTCACCAAGATCCCTCGGAGCATCTGGCAGCCGCAGAGAGGTTAAACCTCCGTCATCTGCTAACCTGCAAGCGCAGACAGCCGAGTTCGGCTGGAGCCGGGCTGACCTGGGCAGGTCCATCCCTGCGGCTCCAAATCACCTTTTCAAGGCTCCTCGGTGGCAGAGCCCCCCCAGCCCCCCGGCCACCCAACCCTCCTCCTCCTTCTCCTCCACCACCTGCGCCCACGCTGCTCCCGCCCGCATCCCCGGGGTTCCATCCGCATCTCTCCTCATCCCTCCCACATCTCCTCGGCCTGGAGTTCATTCATTCTTGCCCGAGCCCCCCGGGGTGGCCGGACATCTCCAGCTGGCCCCTCCTGCCCGGTCACTTGCTGGGGGGGGCCAGGGCAGATGTTGGCAGCTGGCGTGCACACGTCAGGCCCCGTGAGCTGCCGCTGGCCGGCTACGCCAGATGCCAGCTCTTCCCAGCACCGCAACTGGTGCAGCCTGGTCTGGGAGATGCAAGGAGAGGAGATGGGGATGGGAATGTTCCCGCCGGTTCCAGGACCTGCACCCAACGCAGAGCACAGGGCTCATGAGGCAGCACCCAGGCTTTGCTCCCGCGATGCTCCATCACTGCAGGCCGCTTGCGCCAAGGGGCTGGGGGACGTGGGGAGCAGGGCGGGCTCGGGAGAGGAGCTGGGGGGGGGGGTTCCCCTGCCTTAATCCAGCCCCAGGGCTGCAGGAAGGCTCCTGAACCGCGGGCGGGGGGCCAGCGATTACCTCCGGGCCCTCTGAGCTCCTTCTCCTCCTTTCCTTCTGGAGCGACACACACACGTATGTTAAGCCAAATCCTCCCGTCACATGGTTTAAAGGCAGAGCAAGGGAATAAGGGCAGGTCAGAAGGTGAACTGGAGGCCAGGGATTTGCCATGGGGTGGAGGACCTCGCAGAAATGTGCCGGGCATTTCTCCTTGGATAAATTAGCGCCCGCTTTGCTTTGCTGCCCGCGGTAATCCTGGGGACGGCTGCAGCGCGGCGAGGCCGGGCTGGGGGCACGCGTGGGGCCGGGCTCGCTGCCCTCGCTTCGCCGGTGCCTCCCGCCATCGCTGTTGCCAAACCTGCCAGGCTTGAAGGACCCGTTCGGTTGGGAAATGAGCCCACCCGGCTCCATGCAGGCGGTGGTGGGACGTCCACGGCGGGACGTGACCCTCACCTCTACCCGAGGTCTCTGAATGTCGGTGCTGGTGGCATGGGACAAGGAGGTGCCAGGACAAGACACGTCGTGCTGCCCACCTTGTGATGGTGCTGGCCACCGTTTCCCGGGATTTACCCCTAAACCCACGTTGTTGGCAGCCAAACCCCCGTGCCGAGGGCGGCCCCGGCCAAGGCCACCTCTCCTCCATCCCAGCCCTGGCACTTCTCACGTCCTCCCTCCCCGAGGTTTAACGCTCTGCGTAGCATCTGCTAAGTCCATCCCGCTTCTTCCTCGTCATCGTCATCGATTAGCTGGAGGTCACCGCTACAAGGCTTGGCGGCCGCGGTGGGACACCCGCATGACGCTCCCGTTTGGGCCTGAGTCAGCGGGGATGGACGCGGGCGGGGGTGGCCGGACACCCCCCACCCTCCTCCCTCTGTCCCCGTGTCACCGGTTCCTGGCATGTGGCTGCACCTCGTGGCTGTGGTCACGCAGGGGCTGGGAGGCTGCGGTGGGCCTGGTGGGATGGGGGGTCACCATGCCCAGCCCCGCTGAGCCCCACAGACGCTCTGCAGCCCCCTTAGCCCACACCACACTGGGGGAAGCTGGAAGAAGGGCTGGTCTCTGTCCTCCCATGGCTGGAAGGGTTGGCCAGGTCCTGGCCAGCCCCGCCAGGAACCCCCTCCCTTCTTCTCTGCCCAGGGTCTCATCACCCCATAAACCCCTGGGAGTCTGGAGGCTGCCGGAGCATCCCCAGCTCTGCCCAGCAGGACCCCACTGCTCCTCCTGGGAGGTTTCTCAGGGTCCCTCAGGGCACCCCCTTGTCTGCCGGGGTCATGAGCTCAGCCAGGGCCACTTTGGGAGCCTGCACCCCCAGGAGCACCCCCGGGGCTCCATGGACAAGGCGCAACAAAGCCCCCGAGTACACCAATGTGATGCTCATTGCCTGGGTGCGGTGGTGATGGGTGTCCAGGGGATGAGCCCTGATTTGGAGCCAATTTCACCCTCCTGGGAAGCAGCCAGCCCGGAGGGGACACAGCGGCTGTGGGACTCCGGGTGAATGTCCCATGGGACCCACGGTGACTGTCCTGGGGGATGCTGGGTGTCCAGGGGGGACAGAGGATTCCAGCAGAGCAGGAGCTGGGGAAACTGGAGAGGTCAAAGTCATCACAACACAGCAACAGGTCCTCGGGGCTGTGATCACACCCTCCTCCATGCACCTCCACCAGCACCCACACCTTGTCACCCTCACGTCACCCTGGGAGGGTGAGACTCGGGGCTGGGAGCAGCCCGAGGGCAGGGGGTGATCTGCAGGGTGACAGAGGGACCAGAAACCGCAACAAACGCTGAGCAGCATCTCACGGTGCAGAACAACCTGCGGCTGCTCGTTGGAGAAGCCGAGTCCTGAGGTCTGCTCATCCTCCTCCTCATCACACCCGCCTTTTGGTTGCCACCCCAGTGCCCGAGCGGCTCCTCGCAGCCCATGGCTTCACACCCCTTGCTGGTCTGGGCTCTGCTGTGGAGGTTTCCAGGGAAGACGTTGGTCTGGGGACCCCTCCGGGTGCCTCCAGCCATTGCTGCAGAGGTGGCACGGGCTGGGTCGGGGTCCCCAGCAGTGGGATGCAGCTGGAGCTGGGGGGCCTTGCAGCTGCACCCCCTTCCCCACGGGTCCTGTGCATGCCTGGAGAGGGGAAACTGAGGCACCGGTAACAAAGCACCTGTGTGTGGTGGAGCTGGGGGACACAGCCAAGGCATCACACCCCTCTTCTCCAAGCCATGGTCTTGAGGGTCAGCCCTGCCCTGTGGGGGCTTGGGGACCTCAGTGTGTGTGTGTGTGGGGCTGTGTCCCTCTGAGCTCTTCCCCATTCAGTGACTACTTTTATTTTTTAATTACCCAGAGCTGGAGCTGGTGGGATGCTTGGGGCTGGCTCTGGGCTGGGGGCTCTCCTGGGCCCAGCCTCTGCTGGGACCCCCACCCCAGCGTGCCAAGAGCTGGGTTACCTGGAGCGGGGATGCTGGGAGCAGGGATCCTGGGGCAGAATTCTCAGGAGCAGGGAGCTTAGAGCTGGGATCCCCGAAGTGGGCACCCCAGGAGCCAGGATCACAGAGATGAGGTGGGAGAGGAGATCCCAGAAATCAGGATGCTGGGAGTGGGGTCCCAGGAGCAGGGATGCCAGAGGAGATCCCAGGAACAGGGATGCCAGAGGAGATCCCAGAAGCAGTGATCCCAGGAACGGGGACGCCAGAGGAGATCCCAGGAACAGGGATGCCAGAGGAGATCCCAGAAGCAGTGATCCCAGGAACAGGGACTCCAGAGGAGACCCTAAGAGCAGGATTCCAGGAGCAGGGATGCCAGAGAAGGAGATGCCGGAATCAGGGGTGCTAAAGAAGAAGATCCCAGGAGCGGGATTCCAGGAGCGGAGATGCCAGAGGAGATGCCAGGAATGGGGATGCCAGCGAAGGAGATCCCCGGAGCGGGGTCCCAGGGGCGGGGAGGGCTCGGGGGGTCCCCGGTCCCCGCGGAGCCCCGTGTCGCGCTGGCCCCGCCGCTGCGGACTCGTTTGGGGTGGGGACCCGCGGGGGGCCGAGGGGCCGCTGGCCGGGCCGGGGTGCTGGGGGGGTCCCCCCGTTTCCAGCGGGCTCTGTCGCCAGTGGGGTGTCGGAGAAGCGGTGCCGGGGGGGGCTGCGGTACCGCTCCGCCCGGATTTCGTTTGATATCTTTTGATTTCGTTTGATTTTGATCCCAGCAGGGCCGGGCCCGGGCTGGGGGGGAGCGCATCCACCCACGGAAGGGCCCGGCGGGGCGTGGGGGGGGGGCATGGCCACGGGAGAGGTGTCCCCCCACCCCGGGAAGGGTGTCACCGGGGCCACCCTGGGCTCCCCGCGACCCCGCTAACGAAACCAGCGCTGTCGGGGCCCGGAGGGGAGGGGGCACGTCGGGGCTGGGCAACCTCGGGGGGGGTCCTGGGACGAGGAGGGACCCCCAGGGCTCCCCTCCCCATCCTCTGCCCTCGGCGGGGTCCCCGGTGCAGCCTGTGGCCGGGTACAGCGTGTCCTTGCACACCCACCCGTGCCCGTGAGTAACGGGACACGCCGGATCGGGCCCAGCCGCGCTGACTGCTTTAAAACCCCCCCAAAGCAGCCCTCCCCCCCCACGGGAAGGGAGCGCTGCGGGCTGACACGCGCGGCCCCCCCCCGCCGTGTCCGTGTGTCCGTGTGTCCGTGTGTCCGTGCACACCCACACCCCGAGCCCCTGCAGCCCCCCACCCACCCTCAGAAGCCTCTGTAAAGCCTTGCACACTTACAGCGGGGCCGTGCACACCCACACCGGGGCTGTGCACACTCATATTGTCCGTGCACGCCCACACCAGGTCTGTGCACACTCACACTGGGTCTGTGCACACCGATATTGTCCGTGCACACCAACACCAGGTCTGTGCACACCCACACCGGTCTGTGCACACTCATATTGTCCGTGCACACTCACACTGGGTCTGTGCACACCAACACCAGGTCTGTGCACACCCACACCGGGTCCGTGCACTCTCACACTGGGTCTGTGCACACTCATATTGTTCGTGCACACCCACACCAGGTCTGTACACACTCATATTGTCCGTGCACACCCACACCGGCTCCCTGCACACTCACACCGTGTCTGTGCACACTCCTATTGTCCGTGCACACCCACACCGGCTCCCTGCACGCTTAGACTGCCCGTGCACACCCACACGAGCTCCGTGCACACTCACACCGTCCGTGCACACTCGCCCCGCGCCCCTGCACAGTTCCGGTGCGTCTGTGCACACTCGGGCCGGCTCCGCGCACACTTAGACCTCCCGGGAGCACCCGTCCGAGGTCCGCGCACACTCACACCGTGCCCTTGCACACCCGCCCGGTGTCCGTGCACACTTGCGGTCAGTCCATGCACGCTCCCACCGTGTCCCTGCACGTTTACCCGTGTCCCTACCGATTCCCCCCGTGTCACCACGTCCCTGCACTGTCCCCCCGGTTTTTTGCACAGTCCCCCCCGAGTCCCTGCACGGCTCCCTCCCTTATTTTTGCCCAATCCCCTCCGTGTTTTTTTCCCCTCGAAGGACAGATTTCCCCCCAAAACCCGGGCCCACGGGCCAAGCCGCCGGTGTGGGCCCGGGGCAACGCGGCCGCACCGGGCAGAACCGGGGCTGACTCTCCGTTACCTTCGTGTCCAAAGAACCGGGGGGGTCCGGGCGCGGGGAGCCCGGGCCGGGCCCCTTCGCCAGGCTGTAAACCGGGAGAATGAAGGAATATTGGGGATTTTTTCGCCCCGGAGCTGGAGCTTGGGGGTGGGTGGGGAGCGGGGAGGCGGCTCGGGAGGGCCCGGAGGGGTCGGGGGCTGGGAACGGGGCTGCTCCGGGGCCCCCGGGCTGGGCTCCGCTCGCACGGCCCGAGCGAGAGGGGAAAATAGCCATAATAACAATAATAATAATAATAATAGTAACAATACTACTAGTAATCTTAGAGAATCAGGCTAGTTCTCTTTCAGGCTTTTTTTTTTTTTTCCCAGGTTTTCAAGCTGGAAAAGACCTTTAAGAACATCGAGTCCAACCGTAATAATAATAATAATAACAAAATTAACAACAATAATAACAACAACAACAATAATAACAACATCAGGAAGAACACCAGTAACTAGCAATGCTCAATAATAACCACAATAATGATAAATGTCAATAACAGCAACGGGAATAACAACGCGAAAACAAAACCCGCTGCAGTGATAGAATAAGAAGGAGCCGCATTTATTATTATTATTATTATTATTATTATTATTTTTTTTTTTTTTTTTTTAAAACCCCATTCCAGCCGTGGTTATTTGCAGGACGAGGCGGCGGCGGCCCCGCTCCCTTCCCGGGCCGGTCCCTTCCCCTGCATCCTCCAGACCCCCCATCCCCGGAGCAAGACCTGAAATTATTATTTTTTTATAACTCACACCAACCGCAGCCATCGCCGGGAAAATAGGGGAGCAGGAGCCGGGGGGTGCGGCGGGGGCCGGGGGCTCCCCGGTCTCCCCGCAGCTCCGGGAGCGGAGAACCGGGAGCCGGGAGCGGAGAACCGGGAGCCGGGGACCGTCGGCAGCTTCTACCGGGACCCGTCGGCCGCGGGTGCGGGGCCGGGGCAGCGCGTCCCGGCTCCCCGCTCTCCCCTGCGCTGCCTTTTTCGTTTCCTTTATTTTCCTTCTTCTCTTTATTTCCTTCTACTTTGTTGTTTTCCCTCGTTTTATTTTATTATTTTTCCCCTTTATTTTATTTTTCCTTTTATTTTATTATTTTCCCCTTTTATTTTGTTATTTTCCCCTCTTTATTTTATTTTCCCCCTTTTATTTTATTTCCCCCCTTTATTTTATTTTCCCCTTTTATTTTATTTCCCCCTTTTACTTTATTTTTCCCCTTTTATTTTATTTTTCCCTTTTTACTTTATTTCCCCCTTTTATTTTATTTCCCCCTTTCATTTTATTTCCCCTCTTTATTTTATTTTTCCCCTTTTACTTTATTTTTCCCCTTTTATTTTATTTTCCCCTTTTATTTTATTTCCCCCCTTTATTTTATTTTCCCCCTTTTCTTTCATTTTTCTCCTTTTATTTTATTTTCCCCCCGTTTATCCTTCCCCCTTTGATTTTATTATTTTCCCCTTTTATTTTTTCCCCCTTTTATTTTATTATTTTTTCCCTTTTATTTTATTTTTTCGCTTTTATTTGG
>JAVSBS010017270.1:1827-44002 GCA_033124195.1 Coracias cyanogaster | reverse complement strand
AAGATAAAAAACCCACAAATCTTCATCTGCTTTGTCCAAAAGAAAAATAGAATTTGTCCTTGCCTTTCTTTTGCAGTCCAAAGCCCTACTGCATATGTTATTACTGACACAATTCCACTCTAAAATACTGTTGTATCAGTGCATTAAACATGACCAAAGTTTCTTGGAGAAAGGTTACCAAGCACAAACGAGTCCTCCCCACCTGACCCAATGTGTTCCTTCTCAAATTAATAAAAGCCACATCGAACACTTCACTGCCAGGATTTATTTTAGTGGTACATGGAAACACATGAGTATAAAAACATTTCCAGTGATTATAACATCCAATTAAGGGTGTTTCTAAGAAAGATAAATTTCAGCAGAAATTGCATCATTACAGGTCATGGAATAGTTTGGAAAGCTACCATAGGTAACAGTAGTAAACAAAAGTGCCGCTGTGTGCATAATACTCGAGAAAGAAGTATACAGTTCTGTGCAGCATCCCACTAACGCACAAGCAGATTCAGTCACAGCTGCTGTGGGTATTTTCAGTGAAGTCCTGTGGTTCAAAGGATTGGTTTACAAAACGCAGCTTCTAGGTCCAGTGATTGAGAGGGTTATCAACTCTCATACAACATTCAGGATCTTGAGTTTCTTGCCCATGTCCAGTGGCTGAATGGCTCCCCCTCTGAGCTGCTCGTGAACAGCAGATGCACCCTGATTAGAAGAAACTGGATCTTGGTCCACAATAAATCGCCAGCTGTGGTCTGGAATTCAAAGCCCACTGTTCTTTGAGCTCTCCACAGAATCTCCTTGCATGGAGTACAGGAATACATGAGGAAAAGCAGAAACAGAGTACAACTCAAGACCTGCAAAAGTTCTTTGCAGTTCAGCAGGGATTTGTCAGATGCCCTAACTGCCAGGAAAAGTCACACATCTGAAAGGTTTAGTGCAAAACAAATTCTGGTAAGAGGGGTACAAATGTGAAAAGTGTTTCTATTATTGTTTCAAAGTGTAATAGGAACGTATAAACTACCGTAAACCCCAAGGCAGTTTTAATCCATGCAGTGAACACAGCATCCTCTGAGCCTGCCCTCACTACTTACAACTGGAAACAGCTCCCCACACCAAGCATTAAGCTGAGATACTACTAACTAGAATTGAGAGAGGCTAAGTGTTCTTAAACCCTACACTGCAACCATCTAACCAGTTAACCTATATTATACTATCCACGGTACACAAAGACATCCGGGACCACAGAAGGTTTTATACACTGAATAAGCAAGTAACTGCAAACAAACGTCACACCAAGGTGTTAGCCTTCTGTCTCAAAGGAATCCCCCCAAAAAACTAAGTCTTTGAGAAGAAGAGCAAAAAGAAATCCATTCAGTTCAGAAGCAATATTCCAATATAAACACACCAATATCCTTTGCTTTGCTCTTCCACTTGAACGGAATTTCTTCTTTTCCACCCATAAGCAGCACAGCAGCGATCAGTAACTAATGTTACCTGCCCCACACAGCAGGTAGCTCGAAGCTCTGTATCTAGAATGTGGGAGACTCACAAGTGCTCAATTCCAGCACCGCAGTCTGAGATTCTGTGGAATGCTGGTGTCTCTTCCAACCCTTTCCAAAGATCTCAATTTCCTCATCAAGAAACAAAATCATTTCTGAAGCTAACTACCTTTCAGGTTTTTAAAGGTACATGATCTTTCTTACTCCATCTCCACCCTCAAGTGCACAGGATATGTTAAGGTCTAAGCACCTCTGGAAAAGCAGGAATTTTGCAGATCAAGTGCTATAAATTGAAGAGATTTACAATTTTGGTAGCACAGTTTCTGCTGTAAGAAAGAATCTGTTCCACTGAGATTCCCCATTTATAATTCCAACAATCTCTGTAGTACGTGTAGCAATTATGGGGCAGGGAATCACCTCACTATGGCTTTAGCCTTCTAAATTCAGTATGACAACAGGAGACAATCGGGGCTAGTACCACGATCATTAGCTCTTTGCCAACAAGTGCTACAGGAACTATGGTCTGCTCGCCTATGCTAAAGCATTTCTCAACCTAAACAATTTCTTTCAGAAATTGTGGGATCCTGGTTAATTCTGAACCAGGGACTAGTATAAAAGTGCTTTTATTTTACTGTTTTAAAAGCAATGGGCAAATTGCTAAACTGTTTTATCAAAGAAGAATTTAGAAAAAAAAAAAAAAAAATCAGGAAAAGTGTGTTTTGATAATCATATATCAATCTGGAAAAAAATAGAAATGGAAAATCCTAGTTATCAGTAAGGCATGAAAAAAAAAAAAGATCTGCTACCAAAGGAGAATTTACACACTCCAAAGATTTTGTTTTCACGTGACTTGTTGCCACGTGTTTCCCAAAAGGTAATTAGCTTACATTTGAAAGTCAAATAAAAATTTAAAACAAGCTAACTAGCTGTATCTAATAAATATTTTTTTTAATAACTTCTTTTAACCTCAAAATTTGGAAATCAATTATAAAGTGGTTACAGCATAGTAAATATTGTATTGTAAATAAAATATCTTCTACAAAAAAAGAGCAAGCCTAAAGATCTCTTACAGATCACAACTTCCTTCAGTTAAATAATTGTATTAGAAATATTGATCACCTTAAAACATACAGCATTCATTAGGTGCTATTTTTACAGTTCTCATCCAGTGCAAGAGTTACTCTCCCTGTAGCAATAAAAATATCTGTTTCCACAATAAATTATCTTCTAAGATTACAAAGCTTCTGGACAATCCTACCTGTCTTACTTGCACTGTCTGACTCCATCTTCTAAGAGTAAAAGCTTATAATCACTAAGACATAAGAATCATCTGACTCCTGAATCAGGACCACTAAGTGCCCCTTCCTGCCTTCAGAAGTCATCACGCGATTCCAGATTGTCAGGTTTCTGCATCCAACTGTTCTCTTCCTGTGTCAGATCCTTTTCTAGTAACGTCCTATTAGGCTGAATCTAGAAAAAGACAGTAGATAGCAAATGAACACACTCAGAAACACGGCATTGCTCTATGCTATCAATACACCTTTATAGAAGAATGTCTTATGTACTTGCTAGAAACTTGGGAAAATTAAGTGATGCTTCTATGCAGCAATTATGAAATTAAAAATTCACTAAACTGATACCAAAATATTAAGTGTCATGCAAAAAAAAAAAAGCGTACGGTGTGTTGTATCCACATAGAACTGACAATCATCCTGCAGCGTCTGGGGTAGATCTTAAGCTCGGAGACAACTGAAATACTGGACAATGCAGAACTCACATTTTAATCATTCTGCAACACATCAGCGCAACCATGACAGCATGGAAAAAATCAAGCATGAACAAAATCATTTAGGCAAAAAATGTCTGCATAGAAGCAGCAATGCTTGGTCACTTATCTAGGCTGTGTGGGTTAAGTCATCCTTTCAGAAATTCAATGAAGAAATCTGTCAAACAAATAACCAGAGTTCCAGCTGTCCCATCTTTCCCAAATTCAAGTGACTAAATACACAGGGAGCACTAACGTGCAAATGAAACACAGAGTTCACTTACAATCCATCAGAAACTTGGTTGCATTCAAGTCAATTTGAGTTCTCATCTTTACTGAAACCAAGGACCGAACTGACAGAGCCTGAATTTCCACCAGTGAATGCTGAAAGGAAGAAACCTGGCGCATCTCTTACCACAATGTGTGGCCATAAGAGCTACTCAGGGTGTTCTAGCATATCAGCAAATTCTTTTATGGGATGTTAGGCAGCACACAGCCTTTTTGCAATTCCTTCTGCTGCCACCTCCCCCAGGATTAACACAGCTGCTCATAGATGCGTATGAAAGCAAAAGAAATAAAAATCACATCAACGTTATTCAGAGCTTCCAAAGACATTACCTGAAAAGGCTGGCTGATACCAACTATTGACTGCAAATTATGGCTATAATAACAAAGCAGAAATTCTCCTCCTGTATCAGGTATTTCTGCAGCACTCATGTAAACCTGTTGGGAAGAATAAGAACAGGCAATGCGCAACAGCCTTAGAGAAAGCAGCGTACAGAAAAGCAGTCTCTGCCATTCAGGACACCATAGAAATCAGGATTTGCTATATATAAGCAAGTTTTTAAAGAAACTGGTTTAAAGAAACCCAGCATTGTTGAAAGGGAAGGGGCAAGGCCACAGAAGGAGCGGGGAGGGAAAGGAACTGCCTCCTGGTGGCAATACAGCAGAGCAAACCCGCCACCTCGGTTCTGTACCGCCCTAAAGACCCACAGTTCCTAAAGTGCAGCCCACGGCATCCTGCTAAATAAAACAATGTTCGTAGTGCTTAGATTTCTAAGTGAAGTGATAGGAAACCATGATATCAGAGAAATTTGGAGATTCAGAATATCAACACAATTTGGACTCATTGCAAACGATGCTAACTTACACAATCTCTAACAAGAAGTAACTGCTTCCCGTTTTTGGCTGCAAAATCCCATCCATCCTTGCACTCATTTTGTCTCCAAAATTAAATTTGAATTTCTGTTTGTTCAGATAAATACCTCTGGAAACAGATCATTTGTATTCAAAGTAGTATTTTGTTTGTTTGTATTAAATCACTTTAGGTAATCACTACTAGGAAGCTACGGACCAGACAGCAGTTTTTAAAGAGGGACCAGAACATTCAATAGCCCAAATGAAGAAAAGTCTAAGGAACTCTAATCTACAGCTGTATAAGATACCTTGAACTAACTCTGTTAGTAACATTATAACTGTAAGAAAAATCACACTGTACGTAAGATACATGGAGCAACTTTGACAATCAGATGAAAAAAAGGCCAGTTACTTATTTCAGTGGCAGATACTGACAAAAACATTAAATGACAGTAGTTTTTAATTGAATAAAAAGTCACTACAGGAATAAACTGCTTTTCCATCAATTTCCTTAAGCAATACAACCACACCAGAGAAGGTACACTGGACTACCTGAGAGGTAATGGGGAAGAGGGATTTGAAACAATAACACTGGGAAAGAGGGTACAGAATCCATAAGAGGAAGGGGATATGGAACAAACAGACCTTGTGTACCACTCCATGGGAAACTACATTAGAAAGAAATACAACTGGCTTACTTGTTTACTGTTTTCATTAGAAGAAACTTCATCATCTTCTACCCAAGCATAAGTAACATAGTCATTCACATGCCTGAAAGTCACCTGCAAAGAAAGATGTGAACCATCAGCCTTCTGAAGGAAACAAAAAACATACTACATGGAAACCTCAAGAGTTGTCAGAGAGATGTTTACTACTTTACCAAAGTAACTAAAACTGTTCACTTCTAGCATCAAAACATTTTGGGGGAATGCCCAAATATTTTGTTTCTGAGAGGGTGTGCTCTATTCTCTCACCCTCCCTTTGACTTTCTTTTATTTTTGTTCTTTCTTTGCTGTACAAATCTTTTGAACTGTAGGCATTAGGGGAGGACAATTCCTTTTCACAGCTCCTGCACCATTTTACTTAAAGAAATCACCACAATCTTAGCAGAGAATTTAAAGGGTTTGGAAGAACTCACACACTATGGAACTAAACTGTCAGCATAAACTAACTGCAGTCAAGAATACACGACTATTGCAGAGAGTTTTGCACTAACAAAATCTAGTGTCACAATGTTCTATAACAGAAAACTATCAAATACCTCCTCCAGTCACATTCAACAC
Organism: Coracias cyanogaster; assembly: GCA_033124195.1. Taxonomy (NCBI): domain Eukaryota; kingdom Metazoa; phylum Chordata; class Aves; order Coraciiformes; family Coraciidae; genus Coracias; species Coracias cyanogaster. The sequence continues at coordinate 38,324 of JAVSBS010017270.1, read as the reverse complement.
CTTCATTAAAGAGCCACGATGCGCTAACACTACCTTGAAGAGTCCAATCCAGTCCCAAGCACTGCTTGGGAATTCAGGCACTGCAGAATAGTTGATTAGAACGTCATGCTCCGCGCTCCACTCGCCCTCAGGATTCAGCGTGACCAAAGGATCTGATAGAAGAGGCTTCATCTAGACAAAAGAACAGAATTTGAAGTCAGCCAAGTCTGCCGTTCTTTCAGTTATTGTCTTCAAGTTATTCTCTGCCACACCTGCTGGGGGAACGGAAATAATCTGAAAGCAATTTGCTGCCTTCACTATGATCAAAATGAAACAGAGATTCTGACTCACAAAGTTTAGAAAAACTGCTTCTGTAAGGCAAGACCTAGTGAAAGAATTTTTTTTGTAACAACATAACTGGGACAGCACCTCAAGCCCAAATGTTCCTGTTACAGGTTTGTGATCACTGATGCCGTAGCTCATGTGACTGATATAGTTATTCAAAGTAACAGAAATTGTCTGTTCTTCTTCAGAGAATCCGCCTTCTTTTGATGCATGCTGACAGAGATTTTTCACTCTCCAAAGAATTCTATCAGTCCACGCTGGCTTTCTTTTCTTCTCACTGCAAAAGTGGAAGATAAAATTGAAATGCAAAGAAAAACCAGTTGCCAAAAGCTAAGAATACTGTGCAAAATCTATTCAAAGTTGAAAGATTGTCAGATACATATTAATAAAAGGAGGTAATCGCATCCAAGCTTCATTTTACAGCTCTGTTCAATATGCTTTACAACCAAGGTTTCCTTAATTTAAACTCAACTCTATTTACCATAGATAAGTTTCACAGGCTCCCAAAAGAGGAGTAAAATGAAGGGGAGAAGGGTGTTTCAATGGGTTAGTCAGCTTCAGACAGGAAATGATACTTTCTCCTAAAACACTCCACAAAAATATGCAATATTGAGATAATAGAGCAACTGCCCCAAGCTTCAAATGCATAGTTATTCTGAGAAAAGGGGCATAAAGTGAAAGAAAACATAGGAAGAGTCTGAATAATGTTTGAAATTATTCAAAACATTTGAGAACAAGTTTCTTTTAATGACAAAAAATGGAAAAAAATTCAGTAGCTTACACTAATCACAGGTGACACAGCAAAGCTTTATTTAAAGTTCCTCTAACTTGTACTAGCCTGCATTTCAAGTTTGCAAGCTATTGATGTCTCGTAGCAAAAAGCTTTAAAAATTCCATAATCAAAAAAGTTGTGCCTGCAACTGTGCTGTACATCAAGCTGGAATCCTAATTCAGAGTTTCCTTTTATACCATATCCAATTACAACAGAAGACATGAGACTTTCATGGTTCTCTCTGTGGTGGGAAGAAGAGTTAACAGCAACTCTTTGTATGGATGTATCACTTCAAATTGAAATGGAGAAAAGATCATACCCTATGGAAGAGGAATTAGAATGGACTGGGTTGAATTATTAAAGTTAATGAGCAGGATGTGTAAGGAAAACTGTCAGTTTCACAACTCTGAATACATCATAAAGTGGAAATGTCATTTAGTTCAATATTCAACATACTTTTGGTTCACCCCTTCCCATAGACAAGTCTGACTCACCTTTAATAAGGTGAAAAGACTTTAAATGACTAAGAGGCCAAACCCCACTTACTCCAGTAATTATATAAACCGACAGAAATCTTTATGAGCTGCCATATGTCTGCTCTGCTGTGCAAGAAAATAACAAAAGAACAGCTTAAGTTAATACACTCACTATTTTAAAGAAAACGCCATATTAGATGGGAAATAAAACCTCAAAATCTGCACTGAAAAAGTATCAACAGTAACAAAATACCACGTGCTTCATATAAAGCACACTTTTCAAGGGTGTTTGCCTTTGAGGTCTACTTATCACCACCCATCCAACCAAAATATCTCTGCCAGCTTTAACAACAGCAGAATGCGCACAGTATGGTTTTTGTTCATTGAATAAGCCAATACCAATTACTAGGCTATGAATGACTCTTAGAATATCTAGGTTTGGGTGATTATAAGTATTTTTTAACTGGGTTTACTGCTGATCCCATTATATCTCTTCACACTCAATTAGGGAGCACAACGTCTTTGGATTCAAATGGATAAACTTCCAATATTAAGTGCAACAGCAGAGTAGATAACACTGTAGCTTTCAGACGGGTTCAGAAAATCCCTGAAGAAAATCAGTTGTCATCTGATTTTCAAATATTTCACAAAAATCAAACCAAAAGCTCTGGAAGGAGCATTGTTTTGATTCAGAAATATTTACAAATCTACGAAATCCAGAAAGTTTTCTTCTTACTTAAACCAAAACAGGGACTTCCGCTCTCTGGAAGTAAAGAAAGAGATCAGTACAACCCCCTGTCAGGACAGGAACTCATCCTTCTGTTGAAACGTAAGACTCATACTTAATGACAAACATCAGTGTCAGAAAAAAAAAAACACTTTGGAAACTTAAGCTACTCCATTTTCAACTTAAAAATTATGTATAAAAGACACATTTACATTTATTTTCAAATACCAGCAGTATCAAATGAAACACTTAAACAGAGAAGGAAAACAAAAATTGCAGACAATTACAAATCTTTTGCTTTTCTTCATTTCTGACAACCAATGCACGCTTTTAGTACTAAAGGACAAAAAAGAAGCAACTTAAGTGCTGGTTTATTCTGTTAATCTTGTCTTTTCCAAAAGAAAAGCTGGGTTCTTTCACCACTTCCCTCATGCAATCAGCAGAATTAGCCAGAAATGCTCATTTATTCAGATTTGACCACTGAATGAGCCGAATAGAACAGCTCCATAGCCCCAGTTAACCAGCACGTTCAGGAAGTTCAGGCTGGCTTACTAAAACGATATTTAGTCAAGCAATGCATTCACTCTAACACTCCATATCTAACCTCATCTTACTGTGCTTTTACCTTGTATCATATACATCTGAATACAGGTCAAACTTGTAGGTGGGTTTAAACTGCAGAGGACCCTCTATGAATTCCTGAAGAAATGCTTCCTTCTTTTTTGCCATATTTAGCTGCAGAAATAAAAAGTAATTTTTAAAGACTGTGTTTAAAAATCAGAGGTTAAAGGGCAATTGGGAAAAGAGATGAGAAAGCATCTTGCAAGAAGAATTCAACATCTCAGACAGTAAAACATATTTAGAAAGGTAAATTCAGAAGCATCTCCTTGTAACTGCCAGAAATCTTGACATGATCTGTCTAAAAGTTTTGTGGCAGTTCTACTCAAAAAAATTCCATAATAAGCTTCTCTTAAAAACAAGCCTTGGGAGTAGAAAAAAAAAGAAGAAATTAAGGTGAGGAACAATTCACAAGCCATGAAGTTCAAAGAAAGCTTCAGTCAAACACGAGCATTGCAAGTGAGTAAGAAAATAAAGAAAAGTAGAAAAAATTTGGCATTAATTGAGATTTATGTCTGAGAAGCAAGAGTGTGAACACCAAGATCTGCTCCACCTCATGACTACTCTGACTTTGTGTTCTTTAATAGAAATTAGAAACTCGAGAGGTAACGTTAACTACTGTGTCATGCTGTATGCATTAAAACCAAAACAAGCTCCCCCAACAGATTAATACAACATACCTGGTCCTTTTCCCACAGCAGATTGTAACGCTTGTTATTTATTGATTCTCGGACAAAATGTATGCCGTAATCTGCTATCCGGAAATTTAGATCTCCAAACCAGAAGAGAACACTAAAAAAAAAAAAAAAAGCAAAAACACAAGGAAGATTTCTAAGAATCCATTAACACGAGGGAAGAATTCAATAGAGTATCAAGCATTACGCTAATTAGGTGCTCTAATCACTTATATTACTTAATCTAAACAGCTTAAACACAAACATTAAGTAGTTACAGATAAGCTTGCACACGGATAACCTGCTGCTAGGCAAAACAGTTGAAGGAATTGAAATAGTACATTAAGTTCCTTGCATTCTTGCCACTTGCTTATTCCTGCCTGGGTATTAACTTCTCCCGAATCTCCTAATCACTATTAGAGACAGATTTAGAATTAAATTTTAACAGTAGGTAAAGCAAATTCACAAAATTAATGACCTACACACTGGTTGGTGGGAAAGCAAGGACACATATTGTGTGTTCCATTGTTACTAGGAAAGAAAGTTATTCTTACGAAGCACTGGGGTGTACTATCGACAATGTTTTAAAGAACAGGAAACTGTATTTTCAAGTAAATTAACCTCCCTTTGAAAACCTCTGCTTTCAATGTTTTGTTCAGGGGTGAATACCCTAAACTTGATCCTATGGAAACGAAACTTTTATTTTAATGCCATTTGTAATTTCTTCTTAGAGGATCAATAGGAGGCGATTTGGTTCATGCACATAATCAGAAAAATGAAACACATTACATTGAAATATCAAACACTTATACTAAGGTGGAAAAAGTTATGATTTTGAACCTCATGTGTCGTACATATTTTCCCTAATTTTTATGAACTCATTAACAACTAAAGTGATATTCCAGACTCCTATCTATTGCAGATTTATCTGTCCTGGCAGTTTTATGTGCATTAAAAAATATTACCAAAGTAAAATGTTTTTCTCAGCCCTTTTTTAAGCGTTTCTATGACAGTCTTTAGACTCTGGCATACAAAAACAATGGAACATACAAATAATTCCTGCAGAATTAATGAACAAGACGTCAATTAGTGGCCCAAATCATGTTTGTTTGGGGTTTTTTTTGTGAGACACCTGAGGGAAGTGTCATTCATATAGCTACAAAAATCATCAATAAAGGCTTTAAAGGCTGAGAAGCCCTGACCCAGATAGTAAAATTACAACAGGAATAAAAACAGGACCAATCTCCTCAAAAAAGGGAGGACGATAAACATTTCATAGTGATCTAAAGGATTTTTTATATAAAAAGGCTCTAGCTTCTAAAGCTCTCCAGCACATCTCATAGTAAATACGCTAACAAATTTAATGTAAGTTAAGACCGGAAGAGAAAAGTCTTGCAAAACAGAGCTCCACCTTTCAGGTTACCTTCTCCTCCCAGGATCCAGGCTCAAGGCTGAAAAGACATTTATGATGGATGAAAACTCCAAAACCAGAACTCCTCAGGGCATGAGTTTACCATAGAACAGATAAACCCAATACAGAGAGAACAGGGTCTGAACAACTCACTCATGATCCAAGGTATTTGGAATATTCTCTCCTTCAAACTGCATTTCTAAAATTTTCTCGAAGTCGTCCAATCGCTGTTCTGTGTTCTCCATGTGAGCTGGCAGGTGGCAGTTCATGAAACAAATTGTATGACCATAGAGGGACATGCGAACGGTGACTCCTCCTTTGTTCCCCTAGCATGGAAGATGAACAACGTTCTCTGAAACTATCATCAGCACTTGCAAACGTTAACTATTAACACTACCTATAAATTTTTTAATCTTGCTATTCAGATTTAAAAGAAAACAATTTCTTCCTACATTAATAGTTGTATATCAGCTGATAAAGTAGTAACATTATGGTCTGTGCTGGGTACTTGCATACAAGGTTCAAAAAGTGTCTTCCTGCTTGTCAGTTTATTCATTTTTAAGTAAGCCACGTATCCTGTCTCTCACCATGAAACCACTCAGAAGCACACACCAGCATAAGCCAAACTAACCAAGGCAATCCAGTCTCAGCTACTTCCTTACCCAGTATCCGTAGAGGCCGGTGCGCGTGTAGTGGGTGTGAACGTCCCGTATGAAAGGAAGGTGGACGTGCTTCACAAAGATCAGAAGCAGTAATCCCTGCATGCGAATGGAGGAGAGCTGGAAGAGATACGGAGAGGGCACAGTCAGTTCCAGGGAGGTGTGAGCAATTCCCTGCGTCTACATCACAGGAGCTTTTAGGTGAAGAAGGCCACAGAAGTCACGCAATGCCCTTGCCAAGCCTGGCTTCAGTACCGCAGCACAGTAAATGCAGACACATTTCAGTGCTGTAAAAATACATTTTTATGGTAGAGTTGCTTATGAAGAGTTCTGATGAATCTCTTAACTAATTGACAGTAGCGGTAACATTATATTAGAAATCTGAAGTTGACCTCAAAACATGTATTTGCCCAAACATCTTTAAAGACCTTTCTTCTACCTCACCAGCCTCATTTCTATCTTTAAGCATCCTATTCATGAAGAATTAAATTATTGATCTTTTGATAGTAGACACTTACAAGTCCTCCAACAGGAACAAGTTTTTCAAATTAAAACATCCTTCAGCAGATAACTAACCATTCTAAATGTCATTAAAATGCCTAAAATGGTCAGCAGTTAATTCTAGGCATTTGCAACGACAATGAGCTGCAAACAGCAGTGGCTCTTCCCTGAAACACCCGTAAAAACAGATTTAGCAAATGCATCTGAAGCCAAGATGCTCATGGAGGATGTAAGACACTGTTTAAGCTTTAAGATACTGGGGTTTTTTTGTGGTTTAGGTTTTATGCGTGTGTGTGTAAACAGTCTAACAAAGATGTTCTTCATTAAAAATTTATGAACTTCACAATGTTCCTGGCATGAGACACAAAATTCAAGTGTTTTAATGATAATGATTCAATTTAAAATACAGACATTTAAATGCATTAACTGCAGTTCAATTTTATGCTAGATGGACTTAGAGAAAGCTTATGTTAGAATAAAACCTGATACTGCGCATAACACTGACTACACACAAACACAAGTACAGAAACACAGGTTGAAATTTAAAACAGAATCCCTCCTTTCTTTGCCTCCATATCTGCGCAATTATTTCATAATATACGTTAATGTTTTCATTGTCCCTGAACTCAGCAAAATACTAAACAGTATATTGAAATTATGGACCACAATTGCTAGATAATGCATAAATATTTGTATCCAATCAGACATTTGGTGTAACCAGCATTCTCCTTTCCATATTTATGTTCATGAGATACCAAGATCTTTCAGTCCCTTTATTATTTGCTACATTTCATTTTGCTGTGGGCCAGTCCCCAGAAGACCCATATGAAACCTGTCTTTGTAGGTCTTGAACATCAAGACACAACGGATCACCAGTCCCACCAACGGGCAGCACCAAACCGAGCGAAGACCTTTCAGAGAGGGGACGTGACTCTCTGGTGAAAGAATTGACTGACTCCAACTCAACACTCTGAAAATATTATTGAAGGGAGAGAACACCCCAAGGATGACAACTGCTCCTCTACACCCAGCCTTGTCACGGGTCAGCAAAGAAGGGGTAACCGCTCCTCTCGTCTTCAGCCAACTTCCCAGAGAAGTCCTAGCATCAGTGCTCCTCAGTGCCTGTTATGAGTTTGACCTGGCCTGACAGTCCCCTCTTATTATTGGAGCTAATCAAGTCCTGCTGGAAGCCATTAGGTGGCAGCATCCATTCATTAGTGTGTCCCAAGTGCCACACTGATAAATCTGAATTCAAAATCAACCATGCGTACCACTAGGAATTCCTTTTAACTGTCTGTATACAGGGCCTGAATGTCAACCCACAGCCAGATTTTGACTGTTCATCAGCAATGACTTACACTAGAATGAACAATGGGTTTTTCTCCTTTTTATAATTCCCAATGGGTCCTTTGTTTTGTTTAATTACAGTTAAAAGAATGGCACAAGTACTGAGTCTGATTAGCATGCAGATAATACAATCATCTCAGCAAAGTTACCCTGAAATGCTTGATTTAGAAAACCAATGCAGTATTAAAAAGGCTTTTAATATCTCTTTATTAGAAAAATTCAGGATATCCTGTGTTTATTGCTTGTATTATTAGAATAGCTAGTATTTTAGCTGATCTTATGCTTCACATACTACTAAAAAACTTGTCACTTAAACTACCATACAATGTTCTAGGATTTCAGCTAAAAATAAAGTCCTCAGAAAAATATATATACCAACTAAAATCCTGTTTTACATGCATGCAATTTATTTTCACCTGCAAACAAGCTGGAAAAAAGAAAAGAGAAAAAGAAACCTTACCAATCTTAATGAAAATCACTGCCATTGCTTGGGATATTTACAGTGAAAGCAGGCACCTAAGCAGGCTACATTAGAAGCATCACAATACAGTTCCCCAACACTGTACAGAGTAAAAAAAAAACAAAAATTCTACAAACAAGAGAGAGATAAAGATGTTGTGGCCACAAGAGATATGCTGTTGAGTGTAAGGTTACATCAAACTCCTATTAAAAATAATCTTTATTACTCTGTCCCTTGAGCATACACTCTTATCAGGACAGCAGTATTTTCCTACGCAGTACACGGTCCTGCAGCACTTACACAGACCAGCGCATCTGAACAACTTCTTGCTCTTTGTCATATGAGCTGCAAAAGCATCAAAACTACCCAATTATTCCAAATGAGAAATGAAAAAACATATCTCCGATATGCTAAAAATTAAGGATGTTATTATTAACAGAGAAAAATTTAAATTGCCTTTATCAACAAACCAGGAAAACAGAAGCGTGATGAAGAATCACTTCTAATACACGTATACCTACGGAACTAATTGACACCCACAAAACCCACCATCAAGTTACCCCCCAGTCTCTCCATAAAAGATATCTGAATGGAGCTGGGGAAGACATTTACCTTCACTGCAGTGACACTTAAAGAGATATAAACACTTACCTTCATATAGCCCAATGGAGACAATACAGTCATGAAAAAAATACTCCACGGATCATCAAATGCCAAGTCAGACAGAAAATTTGTGATTCTCGAGTTCACCTCCTGTAAACTGAACACATCAAGATTACTGACACTATCACTTGATTTTGACAAAATTCATATAACCTCCTCAGAACACAGACCACAACAGCCTCTCAGCCTGTGACAGAAATGCTGTTCGGTTTCCCATTTACAAGCAGTTTAACCCATCCACAGGCCTAACACATCTAACACTGAGAAAAGCAAAGTTAAAGGAGCTTATGTACAACTGAAGACAGAGTATAAGACAACGCTAGATTCAAGATACGTTATGACAAATAACCCAACTGCCAGGTCTAAAATTTCAAGAAAGTTTGGAAAACATGATGGCAGATTGTGCCTAATAAGCTTGTACTCATTTCTTTAAAACATGGTGAATTTTGGAAAACTTTCATATGAAAATGAATATGCCTCTACAAGCCAACAAAGAAAATAGCAGCCAACAACTTTTGTGTGTTTAGAAAAAGATATTCTGTATTTTGTCACAAAACAACAGCAGAAAGGAGAGAAGATTCTCTTGCTATAAATCATACCTGTTTTAAGTCACTACCTCTAGCCCTCACCTTCTGTTAGCAGTAACATTAAACCACCTCCTAGGCGGTGATTCACGTTGCACAGCCCTCCCAAAACAGACAATAAGCTGTGAGACTGCAGTTTTACAATAAACTTACAAAGCAAGTTCTTTAATATATACTTACCCTATAACATACATATCCATAGCTGGGCCCAGTGAATCGAGCTGAAGTAAACTAGTGACATCAGGAGGTGGAGAAGCAGTGCCCACGTTCCAGGTAACTAAGTGTAGTCTACAGACAAACAAAAATCACACAAAAACCAGTGCTAAAATCGAAACGTGAACAGGTAACAACCCTAAGAGCGTCTGATTTCCCCACAGAATTTCTGTCTCCAGAAAACAAAGATTTTCTATCACTTTTTATCAATCAGAAATCTGTATGTTAGCTACTGCTAAAAAAGAAAAAAACAACAACAGAAAACCAATCAGCTAGAGGGAACAAAACCTGAATTCTTGCCACTTATCCTTCAGCTTTTTCCCCCAGATAAGGAAAGCTTCATCTAGAGTGCGAGACACTTCTTCATGAATTTCATCATCCGAGCCGATGTCCTCTACACAAGCCATGAGCTGGGCTACTCGCTGCCGAAGCTGCAAGCGGCCACTGGACCCTGTGCTGCTGAAGCTCGCAGAGCGGCTGCGGAAGTTGTGCAGGCTTTCTAAATCATTCAGGGAGAAGGCTGCCGAGTCCTGCAGTGCATCTTCACCATTGAAGGATGCCATTTGCTCAAAAGAACAGAATAACTTCACTCTGAAGGACTAGCCCATTAAAATGGTCAGTATCAAAGAAACCGATGGCTAAGGGTCTTCCAGATCACGTTTTCACTCGTGTGAAATTCAGCATTGCTTCTAAGGCCAAAGGACAAACGTCACTGAAAAAACAGTAGCATTACTACCACGCTCAATGGGTTGTTACAAAAGCTGCAATCACACCCTACCTCACACAGCGAATTGTTCCTTCATAATAGTTTTAATGTGGTTAATTCTATAAGCTCAAGATTTAAAAGAATTTATTGAATCAACCACGTGCCTCTACCTGTAGGCTGGTAGAAATATAATCTCCAGCTCCCAAACATACAAATACACAGTTCTGACCGAAACCAAGCAAAGCTGCTGGTCCTCTCAAGCACCATCAGAAACATTCACATGTCATAGGACTTATCTGTTGTTTCTTTATAAGACAGTAACTTCAGTATCAGAGCTTCTAAAAGGGGTTTCCTTTACCATCAGTCTTATTACATGTCAGACAAGGTGTAAAAAATAATAAGCTGATAATTTTCCAACTGTCTTAGGGGCCTGTAAAGACCTTACAAACACTGTTAAACCCTGAATCCCACCAATACATCCATTATTAGGGCCATATTTTTATCCCCCAATCAACTGCCTGCTCAAGGTGACACACAGTATATGTGGAAGAGATGAAAAGTGACCTTGTATACCAGAATAAAATCATCCATAATTTCTCTCACTAATAGCTTCTCTTTATAAGACTACACTGAAGTCAGCCAAAAGCTATTCTAAAAGAAATTTCTAGGGGAAGAAAAAAAAATAAGGTATGTATGCTACAGATCTAATTCTGCCATCAGAGATAGATCACCTGGGAACACTCTCCAGTTAATAATTCTGTAAGACAATTATCTGATTAAACAAAAGTGAAATAACATTGAAGTCATCAGGAATTACTGACAAATTAAACTCCTCAAAGCGCTCAGTACCCACCCTACTGATAAGAACATAGAAAAGACTGCAGTGCTGGAATTTACACCACAAGAAAAAACACGTGCAAAAATTTCAAGAATATCCTTAATAATTCAGTTTCACTTAAGGTTAGGACTATGTCTGCAGGAAAAATTACCAGTGAGGAACATACATGCACCTGCAAAGCAAATAACCCACAGCGAGTCCCAAAGGTCTGCTGATGCTCCTGGCTACATAAGGCCCTCAGTAAGGAGACCAGAGTGACACCAATTTTCACATGATGCCACAAAGAGAGCCAAAGAGAGGAGGGTACTGCTCAAACTCTTCTGGAAGCTTTCGGTACCACTAGATTACAGTCTCAAGCATGCCTGCTGCACATACCTTCCCAAATACAAGCGAACTACTGAAGGCTTTATTTAGCATCAATGACTCCTGAAATGATTCCACAGCAAAGAATTTTGTAGCATGAGACTGTTTATAATATTGTGTTAAGACGACTTTTAAGATCTTTGAGTAAATGTTAGTGTTCACGTTCGGGTTTTTTTTTAATTCTCTTGCTATAGACGGCTACACAACTACTGTTTATGTAGATTTCTCCAGTGAACCAGGCCCACACTGCGAGAAAGCGCAACCCATCACCACAGGAGACACAACGTGAAGACAGAATGTAAAAACATCGTAAAGCCAGAAAACAATAATTTATTCAAGCTCCTTCCTCCTCACGAAAAAACGACAAGTTTGAGACACTAGATATAGCAACAGCAAGCGCTGCAGATCTTCTAGAATTACTCTGTGATTCTGTGTTTCCCTCATTAAACGTAAGTAGGTCTCTGGAAAGTCCCATGGACCCAAACAATACTCTGTTAAGCCTCCCTGAAACGGCTCCAGTACCGACGCTTTCAAATCAGAAAATCAGCTTTTCTTCTCTATTTCATATGACTACATAACATCGCCAATTAGCACAACTCCTCGCCAATAAGCAGAAACACAAGTTTCGCTAATTCTGAGCTAATTACGCAACGACTTAGCTACTTTTCTCTCACTCGTGAAAGCTGCCCTCAGACCCGCGCCTCACACCGAGCCGCCCGCCCTGCCCCCCGCCTGCTCACCTCAACTCCCTCAAGGCACTGCGGTGCGCCGGGCCCGCAGGCTCCATCCCCAGGGATCTGGTCAGGAAGAGCCGCGGAAGGGAACAAGCGAGACCCCGGCTCCGGCCTCACCGGCCGCGGCCTCCTCGCTCCCCTCAGCGGCGCCGCGCCCGCTGCCGGCAGCGCTCCGCGCTCATTGGCCCGCGTGACGGGGGCGGGAACGGCGCTGCGGAAGGACGCCGCCTAGCGGGCGGGAGGACCCCGGCCACCCCCCTCCACTCCCCTCCCCACAACAAAGCAGGCGGAGGCGTGACGCTCTGTCTAGTATTTTATTAGATTTCGTTTCCAATATGCCTGTATTGGAAGATTTAGGAGACAAAAAAGGCACAAACTCACATTTAAAGAAACAACGAGATCATCTAACCCATTCTACAAAGTGTGTGTTGCCAAAGGAAAGAGCACGATGAACCCATCAGAACATGGCGGGGAGGCCCAGCGGGGATGAACCCAGAGAGGGGCAGTGGGGCTGGGGGGCGAGCAGCCCCGCCAGCAACCCGGCCTGAGCCAGGCTGCGGTGGGGTACCTGCCTCCGGCCCCCCAAACCCACCCAGCGCGGGTCGGAGAGAGGGGGTCACGGCCCAACCATCGCCCCAGAACAAAGAGCCCAGCGATCACCCCTCTGGGAGGGCTGAGGGGTTCTTGGCAAAGCTGATGAACAGCACGGTGATGCTGCATGATCTTCGCTAGCGGGAACCAAGCATCGAGACTGAAAGGTCTTTATAGGATTTGTCTATCCCAAGGCTGAGGGATGCTTTCACTGTGGATTAAATTGGAAAAGAAAGCAAGCAAGCAAGGGGCAGGGAGGGGGGGGAAAATATTCAGGCTGGAGTTCCTCTGTTTTGTTTGTTTTGTTTTTCCCAGTTTTTCCACTAATCAGGAAAGCTTTGTGTAAAAGCTCTTACTCTGAAATCAGAGGATCAAAAAAGGATTGCATGGTGGAATGTTACAATCTGCTTCCACAGCGATTAGTGTCATCGGATATAAAGCCTCTTGGATAACACAAACTGAAAGAACAAGTGTGCTATGTGTATTCTCAGGTTGTCCTCAAGTGTAAGAATCCCTCAAAATGTAACCGACAAACATGAACAGAAGTCAGTGCATAAATTCTCAGTTAAAAATACTTTAAACTGAAAGAACGATAACTGGGGCCTACAGTCCTAGAATACTTCTTGAACAGCTATAGAAGGTACCACAAAACATCCTGGTCCCAAATAGCCTCATAGATTAAAATTTGGTTTCTTCACCTATTTTACAATAAATTTGTTTTACTTCTGCCTGGTAAGATTGCTAAAAATCCCTCAAACCCTACCCCCACCCCGCAAAACCGTCTGAGGTCACTGAGAAGAGCCTGCCAGAGTTACTGGTACAGTTCTGAGCTTATTGCACTTAGACATGAGTAAGGCAAAATAACAAACTAAAAATAAAGGGATAAACTGCCCCCTCCCCAGAAACCAAACACCATCCTCTCCCTCCAGAGCATGCCTCATCTTCCCTCATGCTGAAATCAGTTCAGATTCCGGCATATACTCGTTCAGCATGGAATCGTTTCAGGATCTCCTGCTCGCAGGAATGTGAAGGGCTGAAGGAGTCGGATGTATTACAAAATGCCAAGACGACTCCTCAAAACTGGTGATACACCCACGACCGCGTTTGGCACTCAGTATTTCATGTTAGTGCCGCCAAACACAGAAGTGGAAAATAAAGTGATTACTAATATTAAAAAAAAAGAAAATTAAACATCGGGCCTTAGGCAGAAGCAAATATTTTTTTTTCTCATATGTATTTAATAAAGCAGCATTTCTTTGATTCTGTTCTGCTTATTTGATTGTCTAAAGCTGATATCAACATAAGGATAGTTACAGTAAGTATTTGAGTTCATTAAATAACCAGAGCTCTTTACATTGTTTAACAGTATCCTTTGTGATTTATAACTGACATATATCCTAGAAAAAAACTGCAGGTCTTCATAAATTGGGTTTTTTATAGCACGAAAGGAGATATTTTAGTCAGTCTTGCAACGGGAAGAGTATTATTGCTGAGCAGAACCACCAACCCAGGCACCTGGATGTAATCAGATACCAAGACTTTACTTGTACACCAGCTTTTGCTACATCTCTATTTGTTCAGGGAGAATCCCATTATTATTAGTCAAAATAATTTTAGCTTCATAAGTTATGGGAAGTCTTAGTAAATCAAGAACCAGGAAGTTGCAACATATGTCAAGCAACTTTTCATAACGATTTTGTAAGACTGACACAGCCAGCTGAAGGACAACGTAGCTGCATGGGCCAAAGGGCCGATCTACCACTAAACTCAAAGGTTAGGTGCTGAAGACCCTAGCATGAGGATGCTGAATGCAGCTCCTGGGCAGTCTTTAATTCATCTATGCTAAGACAGAACAAAGTAACGCCGTGCAGAAGCCACGTATCACGATTCATCACAGACCAAGAACTGTATCTGGCTACTCCTGATTATGTATTCAAGATTACATGCCATTAAATTCCTTACCCTGGGAGCAAGGGTCTGAGCGTAGCATTTTGTGGAACAGTTTTGCACTCTAAAATACTGACAGTTTCCCTCTCCAAACAGACATTCAAAGAATGGTGAAGGGCTGGGCAGGAACAAAGGTGGCAGTTTATCCCACTTGGAAAAAAAAAAAAAAAAAAAAATTGAAGTCACCACATCACAAGACTATTTTAGCTAAAAATGTCACTTGGAAATCAAACAGGGCCACATGGAAATTGGTCTGAACACAATGAAAAAAAGGGAGGGAGGAGTCGTAAATACAGCGATCTCTAAGTCACACGTCTCCAAGGAGCTGCCTCCTTCATGTACGTGCTAACATTGGAGTGCTTAGTACCAGACGGTCTATTTGCTCACAATATTAAGGGGCATCTAGAATTAGCTATGGGAGATTTAAAATCGCCTGCCGATTGGATATAGAAAGGCTTGATCCAGAGATGGTCCGTCAGTCAAGAGTGTGGATTCCCCGGGCCTTCCTGACGACTGTCTTGCAAACTAAAATAAAAAGACAACAGGAGAACATTTTAGAACTGCTTTGGAAGAGCAAGGTGCCAAAAGAAGTGTCAGACTGAACCTTCAGAAAGTAAATGTAAGACACACTCAGCAGTGCAGACAATGGCGATACACCACCGCACCATTACATTTCACGCTAACCCAGAGCGGAATTTCCAACATAGCCTAAAAATGACAATCAAAAATCACAATTTAAACAATCTAACAAGTCCAGAGGCTGCAATACAATTGAGAAGACCACTTGAATTCCTGTCTCTAAGAACTAGAATAAATGTGAATGAAGAGGAAACTAAAAAGGTTTACACTGCATTAAAAAATTCAGTTCTGATAGATCTATCAGAAGACACCCCTTCAGACACTCCCTCACCTTCTGTTCCCCACTTACCACCAAACAAGCAGCAGGTAACAGAGGGCAAGCAGAGGTAAACAGTCAGTCCTTGATAAGGCTGCAGTTGCACCCCACCCTACTCTTTCCAAGGCTCGCTAGGAGGGGGTTTTATTGCCCCAGAAACGTTCTGGCTGGTAACTTGGGACTTCTGTATGTAAAATGGACAATCTATTTTTCTCCTTGCCTTCTTACTTCCCTAACACTATACCACATTTTTTTATAGTGTCTATGAAAAGTTCACCAAAACCAAACCCCAAATGGATTACACAAATTTAGCAGAAGAAGGTTCCACATTCTCAGCACTGCTCACACATGATCACTCAGCACACTGTGTAGATTTGGCCAACAAAGGCAAATTCATATACGCTCTCCAGTCTGATAGTCCCTCCCCTGCCAAGTTCGCATACTCAGAACAAAACAGATGAGAAAGAAATCAAAAGCTTCAAAATTGTCATGGCTGCTTCTCCTGCAATGTGCAAGTGTTGCGCCAGGCCCATTAGTAAATACTATTAACAAACAATTGAGAAACACATTCCAAGCATATTTGTAAGGAATTTCTGAATGCATTCGAACTATCTGCAGGTCCAACTTTTTCTTTGGGGACTGACAGAAGTTTCTCTGGAAGTCATGGAAGTAACACATGCATTACAGAAATAAGAATAGCAGTAAAGTCTACAAAATGTTCTAACACATTTCTCTTACACTTTTCAGTCAGACATTTCTTTAGATAGCTCTGAAAGAAGACAGCAAACTCACTCGTCAACCTGTCAGTGAAACAGGTTCACTATAAAAACAATTAATACCACAGATTTGCCTGCTAGAAGCTATGAACAGGATCATTTCTTAGCCAAGTGTATTATTTTTCCTAAATAGAGCAACATGGAGTTTTATCAAACTCTTAATACCTACAGTGCACAAGGAAGAAGTCACGTTAGTCATCTGCAGCCGTCATTCCTTTCACTGGATCTTTTTCTCTCATCTGAAAAAGGAAACACTATTCAAGTACTGATTCTCACATGATGTTATCACAGAATTTATTGCTATGGAACACATTAAGCAATCTCTTTTATGTAAGACTGATTATATCTGAGGCTCCCAAACCAGCGTTTGTGAATATGCACATGCAGGTTAAGCTGCAGGTCTGTTATGGATCTGGAACCGTCATCCAAAGGGCAGAGTGTACATGAAACTATAACAAAATATCCTGAGGCATGAAGGAAGAGAAGGGTGCAGTGCAGGACACAAATCATAGAACAATGGACTCATTATTACCAAATTCATGTGTCTTATAGTAAGAATCCTGTTACATACCCCCCACTACCTGCTTATGATACTTAGAGATACAAATCCTTTTACTGAACTGGTTTTTTGAAAAAACAAAACAAAACAAAAACAAACGAGGACAAAAATGACCATTCAGCTTTGGGTAAAAGCTAATAGAAGATGTTAAAGAAGTAAATGAATCATTGCCACTCGTACCCTCATTACCTGTTGTTCAATACATTTATTGGCTCAATGACAACAGAAGGAGAAGCCCGTAATTATTAGAAGGAGATGCCAGCACAACAGAGTCATAGCCAATCATTTAAACCACAAGTAGCGTGACCTAAATAGCAGAAGGACAATACACACTATGCTGTGACAAGGCAGCAATCTTTCCTCTCTACTGTACTGGGTAGAAACAGTTTCTTGCACAACCCACACCTGCCCTGCT
The DNA here is from genome assembly GCA_033124195.1 of Coracias cyanogaster. Classification (NCBI taxonomy): domain Eukaryota; kingdom Metazoa; phylum Chordata; class Aves; order Coraciiformes; family Coraciidae; genus Coracias; species Coracias cyanogaster. The sequence continues at coordinate 21,071 of JAVSBS010017270.1, read as the reverse complement.
TTCCCACTGACCTCATCCAGCTGTCTCTTGGTCTCCTCCTCCATCCTACGAATGTCCTCCATAGTCAGATCAACCCACTTATCAAGCCAGCAAAAGAGCTGCCGATGGAAGTTCGTGAAGAGACGCTTTTCTTGATGCAAAAAGGAGGAATAAAAAAAACACACAAGCGAGCTTAGTCACATGGCAATTAATATGGATCTAACTGGATCATAACAATTTTCAGAGATGTGTACACTGAAGAACCAGCTCCCTCGCCCACCCTTCTCTAGACCTGCCACAATTGGAAACAGGAGCTAGCTAATTTTTATTCTTTTAACAGAATATCTAGAGCCTTGAATCCCCAGAGAAATGCATTTTTTTTTCTCAAGGCTAGACAGCAGCCCACACCGTGCATTGAAAGAATTAGTCAATGCTTTAGTAATCTCCTTTGATCTGACAGTATTGTTCTGCCTGAATAAAGTGCTCCAGGTTGGGTTTACTTAGAGCACGATAGTCGGCCTGAAGGTGCAGGAAAAGGAGAAACAGAATAGAAGTATTTTTAAAATAATCCTTGACTTGCTAAAAACTGGATGTTAGCAAATGTAAGGGGTTGACACGCACCTATCTTGCTTTTTTCTTTTACAGTGACCCAAAAAAGCCTAAACCTGTTTTCCACAGCTAAAAACCTTTCAGTAACTGTAACTACTGTGCACAAACTACTTCAAGTTAGGAGCAATCTACTTTCATTTTATAGGAGATATGCTAAACAAAATAATTATATTAGAGAGGGGTATACAATGCCTCTTGGAAAGGACACATCAGTTTTACCAATTACTGTTTCACATCTGATAACCTGCTCTCATCAAAAGCAGCTCCACTACTTTATAGCTGAAGAGAGACTCATAAAGAGAAAGGGACTCAAAACACCGCTTTGTTCAGGGCTTTTGTTACAGGTATTTGAAATTCTGCAGCAGCCCTTAGAGCTCTCTTAGATTACATCACCAAGGGGTTGCTTTTGCTGAGGCAGCACTGTAGTTTATCAATATTAACCAACGAGAAGTCTCCATGGTTTGAAGTCATAGGCATTTTATGAACATGGCATTACCTGGAAAACTGCACTTACTGATTCCCAGGTCTAGCATCCTGCTGCAGTTCATGGGTTATGAACTCTGCCCCAGAAAAAGCTCTTCTCAGGATACCAGTTACTCATGTTTTAAGTTAATGAAACTTCCCACTATCTGCTTATTTTTTAACACAGGTTTTTCAAGCAGCAGACTAAGAGAGGAAAACACAACTAGAGCTCCAGGACTTGCCAGAAATATCCTCAGCTGATTAGGATCAGGTAACTGAAGCTGTAGCTGTCTCCCCACAAAAACATGTCTTGCCCCTGACCAAAATAACCCTAATACACATGCACTATCTCATCATTCACAAAACAACTACTAAATGACTGCAGTTCTCAGGCTGATCTATTGAACCACGAAAAAACAGTCAGTTTACCTTAATATATTACAGTGAAAACAGTTCAATAGCCAATTCACAGAAGAATGAGCCAGCCCTGCCCTTGGATTAGCAGCAAATTGAATCTAACTTTAAACTGATTGCTGTATAGAAGGCAGAAGCCTTGGCTGTACTGCCTGAGGTGACATGGCCGGGTTTCCCGTGATCTTCAGGCAGGACACACCACTAGAAGCTGAGGTGCTAAAGCAGAAGTGAAACATGCTCCATATCCACATCTCTCCCCATCAAAGAGCACACTTACCTTCTGTATAAAGTTCTCAACTTTATTTTGCAGACCCCACCACTTGAACTTGACTGTTACCAGTTTGTAAGCACACATGTATGGACAGTCCGTCTGTTTCCCCAGCTCTTTCTGCAAAGACACAAAGATACTCACATGAGGACTCAGTATCCCTACAGCAGTCACGTCATCTGACACAGTTCCTGAACTTCTGCAATACGTACCTTCCAGTTGGGACCCAGAGGTCCACGTCCAGTCTTGACAGATTTAAATTTTGCTGGATCTTCTTCTGCCTTGTAATCCTATTGGGCAGGCACACAAGATTAAACACCAATTATCCTACTGTTACCCAGCTGTTCACTGTCACAAAGGATTTATTTTTCTGGTGGGCAAAGACTAACCTGTAACTGCCTTCTAAAGAGCTACTGTTTTCAGACTTCAACATTAGGTCAGACACTCTTAGAGGGAACATATTTCTCCCCTAGACCTAGGTGAAGAAGTGGTAACAAACTGAGACAACCTTTCTAAGGACTCCTTTGAGGTAAGACTATAAGAAGATCTGTAAACTCTCAGGATAGTTTTCCTGTAGCCGCTTGTTCTTTGGGAGCTAAACACTGCTGAAAAAAAAGCTCTCTGGAGCCAAGGTTTCTAGTATTTTGCACAGCGCTACATCAGAATGACGCTCAGATGTTGTACACTACAGACAAGTCCAGTCAAACTCACAGTACTAGCAAAAGGAAAGAGGCATTGGTTATGCCCCTTACTGCACAGGCAGTAATTTGCAGCATTCACCTCCTGCATCCTGGATTAAGACTGGGGCATGTACTCTACTCCTGCCCCCAATTCAATTAAAATGAAAACAAACTCACATCATGATCAGTTTAGTGCCAAAAGTGATCAACTTGTAGCATCTTCTTCGGGAGTCTTCTGCTCCAGGTGAATTCTCCTTGCTCTCTCAGAGCATTTAATTCAGAGTAGTTTGTATTTGCGGATACAGCTCAGCACCTACCTAGCCTACAATCAGATGCTACTCCTGTTCTACCAATACATCTTTATTGGGAAAAAAAGCTAAAATAACCGCTAGCTCTGGTTTAATACCCAAGGCCACATTTGAGAACAGGTAAATTAGCCATATTTGAATGGTATCAGAGATACTAAGTCAGGAAACTCAACCTATACTTTTTACATTGTTGGTTTTTTTCTCCCCAGTACAAGAAACATCCCTCAGTTTCTTAACAGTAACTATAGTGCTTCCTAGAACAAATTATTAGCTACACGATTTCAAGATCCACTTGTGAAACCCTGGGTCAGTTTCAAAAAGGAGTCAGTTTAAGAAAGTTCCTCTATGGCAAAGGCAGTGCCAGTTCTTGCTATTCAAGCATTAGAATTGGCTGGAGTGCTGTAAAACTACACATATACGCTATTCTATACATTATAAGGCTCAGCAACACATTTTACAGACACTACTGACACAATTTAAGGAACGCCCTTTCTCCTCTTCCCATCCTCTCGTTTGTCCTGTTACCTGTGACCAGCCCTGGGAACACAGTTTATATATGATCCCTCTTTTAGCACAAGGCCCCCCACACTAGGGAGCTCTTACCCACCTACCATACCTTGGGAAGAACTTGACTCCGATCAGCAATGTCTATATAAATAGCTTCTACATTCTTCCATACATCTGGCTCCAGTTTATGAACCTGCAGTGAAAGTACAAGGCTAATGTCAAGATTCAACTTCAGAACAAGATTCAACTGCAGAACACTTCCCATTCTAAAAAAAACCCAACAGATGGAGGTGCAGACACCCAATGTTCCCTTCCATGTACAGAGAGGACACCACGGTAAACATGATACGAGGTCTTCTGAAGAAGCAAAGGGGATCATACAGAACAAGTGATTGGGGGACAATTTTATTCAGCATATATGAGAAGTCCACAGGAGGGAGTCTCTGCCTTGCTAGTGCGATAAGCATTTTAAATCCAGGAACACAGCAAATAGTTCCATGCAGCAATTCTCTAATCTAGCACAGAAAGCAGTGCTGTGACATTAAAAAGACAAATAAAATACAACACAAGTACTTACATTCTCTTGTGTTCCAAGATCTGATTTATGCCAGGTTTCAATTTTGATCAGGAAGTCATCCTTCATATACTCATTCTGTCACCAAAATAAAGCTTCTTGTTATTCTTTGGATATAGAACTTGTCATCTTATTAGCTAGATAAGTATTAGGAGAGTCAACTCAAAGAATGATAATGATCAGGGTTTGACTTGGGGAACTTCGGAATTATCTGTAAACACATCATTGCTTTTAGCAAAATTATTTGATCACTAAATACGTAAGATCAAACCAACCACAAGTTGTTCACTGAAAAACACTAATTTCTATTGTTTTAGTGAAACATTCGCAGTTTATAAATAGCTTTTCTTTAAAGGACAGTATTTGCTACTCTATTTAGAGTTTAGAAGAGGTAACATAAGTTAACTAGGCAGAAACTGTCTTTTCAAAGAGATTACCTATCTAGCATTGAGTATATATTTGGATGCAACTCTTCAAATGAACAACAATATTAAACTGATGTTTTGAGAGCTTTTGACACTGGAAAAAGAAGGGACAAGAAGCACAGTTCTACCAAGTAAGCAAAAAAGTTTCCATTTCTCATTATTACTGTGAGTAGAAAAGGACTTCTAAAAGGTAACCCTATCCTTCCTCAAGGGAGGAGAAACAAAAGCACAAGCCAGTGAAACACTCAGCGTGTAAAAAGAAATATCAAATTCAGAAGACAGATTGCTCTAAGGGAGGTAATGGTATGAGCTAACTTTCTTTTAATCAGTTTCTGCAGGCAATGGTACATGCCCGTTTGTGAAGCTGAGCATTGCTGCAATAAAGAAAGATCTCTGTTCCTGGTTACAAAGCGTTTGTGGATATGCCACAGTTGGTACAGGGGTTTAAATCTACATGATCTTACAATGACAAAAGCTAAAGTGCCTTTAGTTCAGGCTAAAGAGCTTCTTATACCCAGAAAGCTTAATTTCAGACATTACACGTGGTTCTAAAGATCATCAGTGAAAGCAATACTTACTGTAATAACTGGTCCAAGAAATCAACACATGAAAAGAAAGAGATACAGTACTTTAGTGAAAAAAGAACGTACAACAACCATCACCCACCTCCCACTATTAACACCACAGAGACAATTCAGCTTCCCAGGGGGCTGCTGATACTACTGAGGAAAAAAAAACAAACAACCTAGAAGTCGATAAAAGCCAGCTAAACTTCACCCCCTCTCCTCTGGAAATTCTCAGACATAGAGAAAGCCAGAGGAGCAGCAATTAATTATGTACTGCCACTTCTGCTCTCTGGCCACCAGCCAGCTGGATGAGAAGACGGAATAAGCATGTTCAGCTGACGGTATTTTACCAATCCTTTCTCAGCTTGCAGATAAGAAACCTCTCCACAGTTCTGAAGCAAACACATACTGGATTCCAGGCCAGTGCAGACCTCATCACTCCTGCACACAGTAACCAGACCCTCTGCATCTCTACTGCTCATGGTAACTAAACTCCCCGGATAGTAAGACTCAATTATTCAACACAGAAAAGCAATTAAAGATCCTGTAACAGTCAGCACCTGTTCTACCTAAGCCATCGGAGTACGTTAGCAATTCTGCTCAAGAATAGGATGTCTGAAGCTGGAGTTGAACTGTGCTGGTTTGTTCCGAAGTTCTCATGAGGGCTTTACTAAGAAGCAATTTTGTTTTAAAGGTACTATTACAGTTTATGAGTTTCCAGCCCAATATCCTGTAGATGGTTCCATCCCGTATCACCTATCACACACCTTAATTGCCTACTGCTGGGCCCTGGACTGTTCTAAACCCCTAATAATTTCAAAATTGCTTTTTACAGCAATTTACAAAAGGCTAATTATGTTAGGGTGGAGGGAGAGAAGAAGCAAGCAGAGCTGAGGCTAATTTTTAAAAGGCTGAACTTCATCTCAAAGAACACTGTTATTCCTGCAAGAAGTTTTTTTCCTGCTACTCCAAATAAAATACTGAATAAACCAGCACCAACTATAAAACAGAGCCTTCTCACCTTCCCGTGACTATGCAGCTGACTTAAAACAGGTTCCTTCACCTTCCTAATTTCTTCTCTGTGGGGAAGACTCCTCATTTGTAAATAAATTAATCTCTTTAGAAATGTCCTTTAAAACTTAAGATGTTCATCTCGCTACAAATCAGGGCCTGCACTTGAGGTGTTACAGCACCAACTCCTACACACTTCAGCTGCAGTTCTATCTTCTCAATTTCTTGACATTTGGCTACAGGCCATGCTGACACTCAGAAGAGTGGAACACATCAAATTGCTTTTCTAAAAACATTTAAGCAACATTAATATTTAAGTCAGACTGCAGAAGAGAAGCAAGAACGCCGTCCTCCTTGGCACCAGCCCAGTTATATCTACTACGCAATCCTCACTTCATTTTTACTGTTGAAGTTGTCAATGCATACAACGACAAACACATTTTCAGTTCATACTCTCCAAGGAGCAAAGCAAGGCTCCCATTCAAAGGACACAAATCCAACATATTACAGCACAAACAAGTGCACAGAATTGCAGAAAGTTACAAGCGAGGCATTTAAATTCCCCTCAATCCGCAGTATTTCTTTGATAATGGCATACAATATGCATATTAAAGTAATAACTGAGCTTTTCAGAAGAGATACAGGGAAATGTAAGAAGGATGATCTCATATAATTAAACAAAACACCACGAGGCGCAATTAACTAAAAGTACTGCTTTAGTCAAGTTTAAAAGGCTTAATGTAATAGATGATGTGCAAGTAGACAGCGCTCTGGAGAGCAGCATGCTAACAGCACGCTAACAGCACCTTGGTACAGGAAGGCATGGGCAGAACTACCACTAACTCCTACACAGTCAAACCAGTTCAGTTCTTACTGTGTCCACAGCTCTTCAATTTCAAACTAGTGAGAGGGCTGAGAGCCCTACGCTTGCTGGTGTGGCATTTCACGTTGCACAAAGATTCACATGAGGCCATCTAAGTTTTCTCCCCCAAGACCAAAATACCTGAGTGCATCCCAACGTGAAGTGGTAAAGCACAAGGCAGCCCACACCACACACGGGTTCTTCCCTCCTGCCCAGTACTAGCAAGTGAAGGTTTCAGCAACTTTTCTGAGCTTTTCTTGATTCACGTCAGGCTGGCAGATTCTCCAAACAGATTTGTCAGCCTCCGCATAAAAACTGCCTTCTGCTCCAACCCCCACAACAAAGCAGGTTCTATCTCGTATTATTTTGGTGTTTATTACAGTTGAGGATTTTGTTATTATCATTTCTAGAATACCAAAATCAGAAGTTTCTTCGACTGTGTTGGAAAGTCTTGTACTTGATTTTAGCATCATGTTTTTTCCACTAAAGTAGAATTTTAGCAGTGTGCAACTGGAGGATAAGTAGCTGAGAGTGACAAAACAAGCTAACCCCATACCTTTGTTTCAGAAACTGGTGAAAAAGAAAAAGAGGAGGAAGAGGAGGATACAGCCAGGCATTATGTCTGACAAAACCTACTGGAGTCATCTTAGATCTGTTTCCACAACTGAAAGAACTGTTTGCATTTAAATCAGTTCAGTCCACTTAACTTATGGAAATAAACTAGACATTTACCAGCTAATGTAAATACACAGTAAGAAAACTGCATAAAATGAGAGAGACAGGTTGTAAATAACTTTGGTTTCAGCATCTTAAATTATGTGACACACTAAGAACTTACTCTTCAATCGATGCTGACAGTATCTGAATTTTGTATTTGAAATATCCATTCCACTAGCCTGCTGCATGCAATTTCACATACTGATGTAATGTTATCCTCTCCCACCAAAAAGCTTTTTTCCTCCTTTTAAAACACTTCATTTAAATTTCCCTTAAGTAAATAGTTGAAAAAAATAAATTTTTCCATATTGAGTTTCAAGAGCAGTTGGAATTTTCAAGTTTACAGTTCCCATAGCAACTGTACCACTACAAAATAGCAGAAAATGTATCTCTCAAAGATACAAACGGCATAAAAGACAGCAAAAAATACTACATAAGTTTGGAGGCAAAGTCAAATTTGCAGTTCCTACAGCAAAGACAACCAGAAAATCACTAGCGGTTAAACATTGTGGCTGACAATCTCAGTGAGTAAATCAGATACTAAACACTCCTGTAGAAAATGAGTTTACCATTATTTCACCTCTTTGTGCAGCTTTCAGAGCCTCACCCCAGACTTCACAGAAGGACTCACTTTAAGCTTGCTGGGTGAGATCTGGATATCTGTGTCAAGCCCCCAACCCAGAAGCAACTGCAGCATTCCCTGTTCAACCTTTGCTAACCTTGGATCCTGCAACTGAGCAAATACCAATTGCAGAACACTTGCTTCCATCAAAATGCACTAACCAAGAGGCACCCAAGATGCTCCCTGTTCCTCTCTTGCATCCTCCATTGCCTTTTCCACCAGGCTATGCTGCGCTCGAGTACGTAAAATCATCCCTCACATTCATTTCACTGATATTCCACATCTGTTCCTTTAGTAGGACCAACATCATTTCTCTTGGCCTGTTTTCCGCTGTCATTCACTAGCAGCACATCAGACAAGGGCATTTCTTTTAACTCCACAGCACTGTATTTTGCTTTTCTTGTCCACGTAAAGGGCTTAGAGAAGAAATCTAAGACCGAAGAGCTGAAACAGCTTTGCTACTGGTTGCCTCCTCCTTTACCCTCTCCTACCCTGAGGAAACCAAAAAGCCAGCAATCCACAGTCCTTCCCCACACACTCACCAGTTCTGCAGTAGGGGTAGGCATTCCATGCTTTTTCATGTATATTGAGAGCTCCTTCGGGAGCCAGCATTCTCACAAATGTTGGCACTTTGCTGCAGAATTGGGAAATAGGAAGAAAGGCATTGATAACAACTACATGTAAGGAGAGCTACGGCCCAGACACTCTGAGACAGGCAGAACATCATCTGAAATGCAGACGCTAGAGACTTGCACATGTGCATATTGTCGGAATTGGTGGGGCTCTGCCCACCCCCAGTATGATGATTTCCAGAGACTGTTGAATTGGACAGGTTCATCTAAACCTTCTTTACATGATGAAAGACAGGAAAAAAAAGAATGCAGGAAAAAAAAAAAAGAGGCTGAAAACAGGTTGAAATCTAGGAGGCATTTTGCTCTTTAGCCAAATTGTAGTATGAAAATACTGGGTAACAAGATCTTATTTGCTTTGAAGAGCTCAGAGACGTTTTCCTGGGACAACAGCCAGGCTTACGGGGTGGATAGGTGTACCAGTGCTGCTCGCTTCCAGCTGTACCACGTGCCAGCTGCTGTTACACTCCTGTCCTACCTCCATGTCTTTCAGCCTTTACATAACCTGTGATTTACAGTCACTGCAACCCTATTGTGTGTTCCCCCAGTTCCTCTTGCCTGAGGAACCTTGCCCAACTCCGGGGAAAAAAAAAGTTTCACATACCTCTGCAAATGGTAGATCTTGTGTGTGTACTGCCCACGCTCTCCATCTCTTTCATAGGGTTCGTTCACCAGGACCTCCACTCCTTCACCTCCACCAGTTTCATTTTTACTGGCTTCTGCCACAGAATACAGCTGTCCCACTTGATACTAAAGAAGTTAAAGACACATTATTGTGATAGCTATACTTTGGTAGAAGTAGTAACTTTACCTGAAGTCATCATGGATAAATTTATTATCTGGTAAGAAAGCAGAGAAAAGGACATCCACTTGTGTATCCAGATAAGCAGCTCATTTAAATTCATTTTGATATAGAAAGCTTGAGTAGTAGTTAGGATGTAGGCCCTGCCTATAGGATAGTTACACAATTGCAGAATTGCAGGGGCTGGAAGGGACCTCTAGAGATCATCTCATCCAACCCCCTGCTCCAGCAGGTCACCCAGAGCAGGGGGCCCAGGATCGTGTCCAGGCAGGTTTGGAATCTCTCCAGAGAAGGAGACTCCACAACCTCCCTGGGCAGCCTGGGCCAGGCTCTGACACCCTCACAGCAGAAGGTGTTCCTCCTGTTCAGATTGAATCTCCTGGGTTCCAGTTTGTGCCCCTTGTCCTGTCACTGGGCACGACTGACAAGTGTCTGGCCCCATCCTCTTGACCTAATTGTTTAGCTATGGATCAGCACTGATCAGATCCCCTCTCAGTCTTCTCTTCTCCAGGTTAAGCAGCCCCAGAGCTCTCAGCCTTTCCTAGTAAGTTAGGAAACCTTTAACCCTTAAATCTCAAGCTCCAAACCAGCACCAACTCAGGAGAAAGTAAAACAGACTAAAGGAGCATCAGGACAACATTTACGGAATACACAGGTGACCTCAGGCATACTGTAGCAAAATCCATTGCTTTTCTCTCTTTTTGGCAATTGTTAATAAGCACACAGTACTTCATCCATAAGAGTCCCAAAGAACTTCACATGAAGTTTTTTGACAAAATCAGAGTAGGAGGGAAGCGAGTGAAGAACTGCAGATAGGAGAGAGAAGATAAAAGGTACCTGCACCACCTAATTTAAGTGCTGTAAGAAACATACTTGTTAGAAGCGCACAGCTTAGGAGCCCATCAGAGTCAAAGATGAGCATCCCTCAAGTGCAGTTCAAACCAACCAAATAAGAAGCTTGACAAAAAGAGGGTATTTGCAGTGGGCTTCCCAATGAAATGCTGCTACCTCTTAAGGCTGGATATATTGAAATTACCCTTCTTGGTCTTTATGACAAGGCCTACTAACACACTAGCGTGCTTTAACTTCTCTTGCTAGAACAGACATTACCATCAGATCATTTCTCTCCAGGGAACATCCATTTCCCATTCAGAACCTGCTTCAAACTCTGTTCTGTCAGGTCATCTACAACCAAGCCTTTTCTTCCCTCTCAACTGTCTTTGTAAAACATCTTTTAGGGTTGTTTTACTTCCACTTAATTAAATCAATTTTGAAACCTTTATCTAATGAAATAACTGAACTCACTGGTGTTCCAGACAATCAGTTGACTCATGCTGTCACTGCTCCCCCTATTATTTCTCCTTTTATCTTTGTTTTGGGTTGGGGGTTTTTTGGTATCATACTTCCTCTTAGTCATAAGCATTAAACCACTAGCAGGGAGAGCACAGAATTTCAACATAGAGTAAAATTCTTACCTTAAGATCATTTTTCAGTCTCTTATGGACACTCTCTTGGCAGCATTATTTCCCAGAAATCACTCAAACTACTTGATACCGTACAGAAGCATGCCCAAATGTTTCACAGGGAAGAGTAGATGAAAAATCAAGAATATGAGCAAAAGAAAACATTCTTCTCTGCAGAACATGTAAAGACTAATACACTCTTGCCTCTGGTAGCTAAAAAAGGGGATGCGGAGCTCAAAAGAAACATGATCAAATGCAGAAAATTCATGTAGGTTTCTGAGGCAAAGTTAAATGAGCAGACAAGGACTGATGATGAAGAAGCTAAAGCACTAAGTCAAAAGGAAGTGCTCAAACTTAACAGAGTTACGTTTTCAGAACTGAAAGCCAGAAAACAGAAACTGTTGCCAAAGGCAGTAGAGAGAAGCAGTCTGAAAAGGAAACCCACAAAGTGCTAGGCAGCAGAAGCGCACCGATTAAAAAACATAAAAATCAAAACCTCAAAAACCTCCAAAACATAACTACAGAGCAACGGAACACTGCTTAGGCCTTCTTCCTTCTCCCAGGCATGGGGCTGTGCAGCAGAATCAGGAATAGCACCACTCTCTACATTGAAACCCGTGCTGGAAAAGTGGAATACTGACCTGAGCTGACAACCCAGAAATACTTCACTGGGCTGGGACATCTTCAGCAATGAAGGAAGATTTCTACAGTGCTGAAATCTCATCGTGAGAACATTCAAAAGAAAACCAGCACCCAGGCTCTACGATGTTTTGTACCATCTGGTGCTAACAAAGACCAAGAAAACATTTATCCCTATTGGAAGAGCAGTAGATGGTAAGACAAAGTAGTAAGGTGAGATGTCCTGGCCTCGGCTAATCTGGGCCAGGAGAAAAAGCAGAGCAGACCACTTCTGAGCCAAGAGCAACAGCTCTGCTGGATATCTCCAGAAGGTACTGGCCCATGTTATACAAGCACCCGCCACTTGGCTGGACAGTTCCTGCACTGTCACCAGCAGATTGGGTTTCAGTCTGAATTTGGGGCTGCAATACAACTCTCCGCCTTCTGACATTTCACACACTACATAGCTTTCCTTACAACTCCCTACAGATGACCCATAGAAAGCAGAAGACTCACCTCCCTCCAGAAGAGCAAAACACGAGGGTTGTGAAATCACAGGAGCAAGCTGATTTCACAGACTAAGAACCACAGGTACACTCATAGAGAAGGGAGCTTATCATGAGTTTGGCAACCACAGCATTAGAGGGTAGGACTGAACAGCGTTGACTGCTTTGCAGCAAGTCTCCGGACAGGTCTCCAGGGGCACAAACTAATTCCTCTTACTAAGAGTCTCTCATTCATTCCTTCTCCCTTTCCACATACGTGGGTCAAAGTTCAGTCACTAAGAAGATAAGCCCTTTGGTTTGGCATCTTCACCATTTAATCTCCCCTGTTATTTCTGATCCTTTAATCGCATTGATAAAGGAGGAAAAGGTCCAAATAAAACTGTCTCAGTGAGCAAATCTCACAGCATCTGCCTGCAAAAGTTAACACAAAAACAGATTCTGGCTCCATGAAGCCCAAAGTGTCAGACAGACCCATCCTTGCCAACCTGAGAGCTCGAAAACACCTTCTCTTCTGCAAGAAATCACCTTCTTGACCTGTGTTACAACAGTTCTTATACAGCCGACAGCATATCTCCATTACACCAAATTTCTTTCAGAAGGCCTGATCTCAACATAGCCATCATCAAGAACAGTTACTTTCCTCAGGGCGGCTTTGAACACAATTAATAAATAAAAGTCCTTTGTGTTTGGCAAGCTTCTACCCATGTGAGAGGAACAAAGAGGCAGCACAGAATGTGTACACACAGCTCTAATCCATACCAGCATTTCAGAGTGGCAGCTGGCAAGACACCCACACAGCCGCTCGAGCCCGCGCTCTCCAAGCTGGCACTGCACAGGATGATGTTGGTCAGGGTACCTGAGTAAAGGTTACCGCCTAAGATCCAACAAGGTTTTCTTCTCTTTGCTCCCCGCAGTGCGACAATGTATAAAACAACATAGGAATGCAGCTTGCAGCCTGCATTTGAGCAGGACCACGTTTTTGGCAGAGTTTCCTAGTAGAAGACAGTCTCATACAGTCTAACTCCTACATCCCAGCCTTTGAGTTTTAGTCATCACCAGGACTTCTCTTCCACTGTTTTGTTCCCATCTTAGCAGTTACTTGGCTAACTATTCGGCACTGATCTCTTTGTTCATCAAGAAACATCTCCTCAGTGCCTTCCTGATCACTATTTTTCTCTTGAATTCCTTACTATTGGTTAAGCTCCATTTGATAGGGGTGAGGGGATTGAACACCAAATCCCTGCATATTGTAGAACGGCACAGAAGACATCCTCAGCCCTATTACAATGCCTTAAAGTCAAAATTCATTTCATTCCTTATCTCAGACATTGGCATCAGGCTTTTGGCAACAATCTGCATGCAGAAGATGTGAACTCTTACGTCTTTTGAGCAAAAACTGCCCATATTAAAGTGAAATCAGAAGTCTTCTAGCTAGCCAGAGATGCTTAATGAGCAGCTACACAGTCAAGAGCCACAATAAATCTCCAGAGCCCTGTTTACAAGTTTCATGCACAAGGAAATCCTTGAAAGAAATGAAGTTTTAACAGCTGTTTTGTAGCACAGACAGCCGTGTAGTAACCAGGTGATGCACACATGTGTCAGCATCTTTCCACACAAAAAGGGGAATTAAGCAATACATAAACCCAAAGCAGCAGTCATCCTTTGAGTCAATACTGGAAGTAACCTTTCTTCTTAAGCATACCTTTAAAACTGCAGTATCACATAAGTACATGTCCAAAGCTAAGCAAACTTTGGAACTCTTTCTGCTTAGGGAACTGGTTCCTGAACCCTGGCCCATCACAAGAGAACTACCAGACATTGAAAAGGGGCATCACTGAAGGGACATGGTGACAATATGCAAGCCTGGGGAGAAATGAAGTTTGGTTAAGTTGGCAGTCTATTCACAATCCAAGCACATTAAGGTGTTCTTTCCGGTATTTTCATTCTTTCTCTTCTAGTGATGTTTATTTCCTCTTTGCTTTACAGGCTTTTCAGTAGGTTACTCAACTCTAGAACTCCTCTGATCCAGGAGAGGAATACACCTTCTGAAATAGATGACCCAAGGGCATCATCAGACAAGGAGGTTGCTAGACACCAACAAATTTACACACCACTTGAAACCTCAATTTTCCACATAGGCAGCTTACACACAAGGCTCAAACTCGCCTGGCGCTGAACAGCCAGCCAAGGAGGGAAAAGAGCATAGCGAAGGACTCTCGCTTTAACTGGATGAAAGTTAATCCTAGTATCAGAGAACTCAGGAAAACCCTGCGCTGGGTTCCATCCAGTCTAACCCACTCAAAGAAACAATCTGTATAACGATGCTTTGACTTTCTCTTTACATGGCTTGATGCTTAGGAGGCATATTACTACGAGGCAGAGCTCCCGTTATCCAGGTTAAGGCCTTCTGTTTATTGAGCTCTGGAGTACCTTGCCATCTACCCACAGCTTTCTCTAACTTGGAAGTCTGCATCTTTTGCTTACTTAATAAAGCTTATCATGTTAGACCTTTCTTTGCCAAAGACTTCCCCACACAAGTAACACTCAGGCACAGTAAAAGTTCCAAACGTACCTACTCTAATACTCTGGACTTCTCTAAAAACTGCTTGAGACTCATGCAGAAGGTGTATTAGCTACAGGTAAGGAGCAAGCAACAGACGGACTTTTGGCATTAACATCCTCATTCTTGCACCAACACAGAACACAGACCTAAACCCACTCTGTGGGCAGAGGTCTAGGCTTCTTGTCAGACCTAAACCCACTCTGTGGGCAGAGGTCTAGGCTTCCTGTCAGTGTGTGATGCCTGTCATAGCAGATTGATCCACAGGAACCAGGAACTCAGCTTAGACATTGACTGTTTGTTTTTTGTTTTTTACTAGCCAGCTTCATGGCTTCAGAAGTACACATCACACTCTAAAGTGTGTTCTGTCAAAGACAGTAAAGAGTTGCAAAAGGGATATGCTTAGAACAGTGCTGCTATAATCTGGCTCACCACTGTCTCTGCCACAGTAGCTGCTACATTCAGAGGAAAAAAAAAAAAGAAGAGGGCTGTTATCACAGCTCTCCGTAAGAGTTAGAACAAGCCCCTGATCAGAGCTCAAACTGAAGGCTTACAAGAAAATAATAATTAAAAAAAAAAAATACATGCAGAAGAAGGAATCTACTACAGAAATATTTCTATGGTCAGATTCTCTGGCGGAGTGGTGTTCAATGCAGAAGGGAGGAAGGAACAGCAAGCTGCAACTCCCAGAGAAAACAGCAGGGAATCAGCCACAGACTTTGCACGGCTATTCCATGGCCAGTTTGGCAATCAAAATGACCGTCTCCACTAAAAGATATATTTCTTCTCTCAGTTAGAGCCTTACCTAAAGAAAAAAAAGTCTTCTTTCTGCAAAAGCTAGAGAAGATAAGTCTTAAAGAGTCCTAAGTAAGATATACACAATCTCGCTTTAGCTACACCAGCCTCACAAATCAAAGGAAACTCTTCTCTTTGTCCAAGAGTTTAAAACAAAAGAGTTCCAGCAAAACACACTCTTAAAGGGTAATTTAAATTTGTACTAAAGCTTCCTCTTCATGTTAAAAAAATAGAAAAAAGAACAACAGCATTAATCAAAAGGAAACTGCACTTTAGAACAGTCTGACAAGTCAAGATTTGTAATCAACATATCTGAATGTGCTTTATAGGAGAGACAATCAGTACCCTCAGGCTTAAAGAAATTCACTTATTTGGTCAAAAGGATGGCGGATGAGTAACAGCTCACAGGGGTCCTGAAGACAGCTATATCCTTCTCTTGCATTTTCCAGTTTTTGTTCATCCAACCACTTTGATCACAAGCTTATTTACAGTCCTAAAGAAAGGAAGCAAGAAGAAAAGGACTCACCTCCTCCACAGACACAGGCAGGATAACGCGGCTGAAAGGGAATACAGAAACAGAACGTTAATAAATATCTCTGCAGCTGCAAAATTTACATGAGACATTCCTCAGGGCAACAGCTACCCTGCTCTCCTCTCCCCCGGTATTCCAGCAGGCACCTAATGCTGGCATCCCTTGTGCTTACTCTTCAGTCCCAAGACTATTTATGTAACAGCCTCAAAGAGAATCGATACATGATCGAGCAGAATTGCAATCCTATACTAAAACAGTGCAGTTCTCATAGACCCGTGCTGGTAAGACCTCACCAGCCTACAAATCTACCCAACATCAAAACAGCAGCATGTTCTCTCTTGCTACATCCTTTCAAGAGTCACATCTGATTTCTCATCAAGTTGTTGCAGAGCATTGCTGGGTGCTTCAACGTTTTTTTGCAGAGATCCACAATAGTCCCGAGCCATTGTATGATTTGCTTATTTCCTCTACAACACCAAATGGAGAACTACACAAAAGGCTTTCTCTGAGCTAACTGCTGAGGAAGGTGTTGCTATCTCTCTACATGAGTCACTTTTTTTTCACACTGTGGTTTCCTGAATGCCTCTTAGAGTCAACTGACTGGACTACAGAGCAAAAACTGCCACAAGTCACACTGAGATTTCTTTTTTTTTTTTTTTTTTTTGAAAAGACAAGAATAAAACTAAATTTAAAGCTGACAAAAATGCATCCATGTTAAGGCCTTTCAAAATATTGTATCTATCTCCAAAGCTACACTAGTATTTGACCTCTGCTTTCAGGAAGGGTGATGTTGAAACAAGGAACCAAAGCAAGATACAGATGTGAAATGGATATGGCTACCATAGGTGGAAGGATTCCCAATTCTTTGGGAATTCGTCTCAAAGAAATCAGGATCTAATGGGATCAGGAAAAAGTCCTCTTTAATAATAAACTGATTTTTTTAAAGCAATACTAATGAAAATACTGCTTTTTCTACACCAGATAAATGTTGCCAGCAAGATGATGGTAACAACAATACCACAAGAACAAACTGCAAGAGAGGCAAAAGTTTACAGATTATGCAAGATTACTTATGACAGCAACACTTTATGCTGGCTGCAAAATACTGCAAAAAGAGATACTGAGAACCACAGATGAAGTTCAGTGTCAACAAAAGCAGAATAATGCATTAAAAACACTCATCTTCCCCAAACACATGGGGTTCATGAGCCCCAAATTAGCCATCGCCAACAAATATCTTGGTGTCCTTATGGAAAAGCATCTGGAAACATCAGCTCAGTGGCAGTTCAAAAGTAAACACAACACCAGAACCTGGAACACCGTACACACACACACACAAATGGAGCTGTATGCCACTACAGTCTTTCACGGATCAACATCTTGAATATTGCATATAGTTCTGGTCAGCTCATCTCAAAGGGTGATGCAGGACAAGCGAAGGAAGGCAAAAAAGATGATCAGAGATGGGGAAAAAGCTTCTGTGTGAAGAAAGTAGTTAGAACAGGCGCTACAGCTTGGAAGAAAAAACAGAAAAGGGTTAAGATATGACAGAGCATCAGAGTCATGAACGGTGTGGAAAAGTGAATGGAGAAGGAACAACGACTGTCTTACAACAGGACAACTCAGGACAGAATAAACATCATTAGGTAGCACATTTAAGACTAATCAAGTGTATTTCTTCACATCGTGCCTACTTAAGTTACAGGAGTCCTTGCCAAACACAAGTATAAGCAGTTTTAAAATGGGAGTTGATCAATTCGTGGAAGTCCATGTGCCACTTACTGGTAGGATACGCTGAACAGCAATCATTCTACTCTCTATTTATATATTGTTTCCTAAAAGTATCTGCTAGAAGGCAAGATGGAAGAGTACTTTTGCTCCAATTCAGTATGGTATTCCTCACGTAAGGGAGAACAAAGGAGAAGAAAATGGGTTTTCACAGGGAGACCACGCCATCGAGCACAACATGAGGTTAGTTAACTGGATAAAACTGCAGTAAAAATTAAAAGACAGAGAAGAGGAGCAGTAAAGGCAAAAGACCAAGAAACAGTGAAGAAATAACAGCTTTGGAATGGAGTTCAAACATTTATTTAGAAAACCTGTCGTAAAAAGATTTATGTAAGCCAATGAAATTCCTTTTAGGAAACTGGAAGACACTAGATCTGAATATTATCTGAGAGTTCAATGTCCATGAACAGAGAAACGGAAATTAAAAGTTAAACAGTTTACAATTCCTTTAGCTTCCTGAACCAAGAACGTCGGGGATGACTAACACAGGTAGCTGAGTGATAAAGAATGAGGAGGGAAGACTACTCAAGGGGATCCAGAGGAAAAGCTTTGCAGGAGCAGCAACGGGAACGAAGACTCCTAGGTTTGGGACAGAACTTGATCAACTCACGAGAAATCATACAAGGTGGTTGCCTGCTGTATAAGGCCTGAAAATAACGAAGAACATTTAAGATCCCTCCTAGATGAAAATCTGCCTCAAATGCCAGCAAAGGGAAGTACAGCTGCAGAGAAGGTCAGTGTCATTATCGTCACTTCACAGGAAAGGGAAGTGAGTCTCTACACTCTGATTCTCCTCAAGGTCTTCCGATGCAGTTTAAATCAAAATAAGGAGAGCAAGCAAGACCTCAACCAGCACTTACAAACCCTGAAACCAAAGAAACACAATCAAATGAACAAAACCCATGCACCTTATCTGTAGGATGGATAGGTAGAAATTAAAGGTAAGTCTGAAAGACTGATAGGACATGAGATGAAAACATTAAAGCTGTCACTGCGTAACCATCTGTACAAGAAGCTCTACAGAAAAGGTGACACAGACTGTCCGACAATAAAAGATGTGACATCAGGTTTTTGTTACACTGCTTATCTCTGTAACGTCTCCTAAAATACCTATGGGGCACACAGTAACACCCATTTGATTTAGTAGGGAGAATGCAACAAGGGGTCACAGAGATGGAAGAATAACCTGCTCAGCTGGCACGCGGTCCCAGCTCACTTGTGTTTTTACCACCCACGCTAGGTAGGCAGTAAGGTCCCCATGTACAGAGTTGGGGCAACCACAGACAACCAAACAATAACAGCAAAGTGCTTCAAATATACAGGTCACACCAAACCAAGCCATTTCCTTTCTCCTTCTGATGTAACACCTCAACGGAGAGGTAGACCTATAAAACTCAAAACGGGATCATCTATACAGCAGCCACATAGAGAGAAGACAGAAGACCCTTGGGAAATCAAAGAGGTGTCGTCTAAACAACTTCTCCAACCAAAAATGTCGAAATCCTTGCCTAACCATCTCAAAGATTTGCCGAAGAACCACCCAGTTG